>NESQ01000451.1:0-66454 GCA_003070745.1 Tuber borchii
ACCTACTCTGTAATAATAGTAAATATCATTTTTTAAATATAAAGATAGTAGACCAGCATTTACTATGAGTCTCCTTTATGACTATCTCATTCAATATTGTAATTAAGTTCTGAAAAGTGTCAGAAAATAATTCGACTCATCAATAAATAATTAGTCTATCAAATGTACAATAGTAGGGATAGTAATATTAGGTAAGAAAAACATATTGGTAATATTTAGTAATATAACTTGTTTTTGTAGAATATAATTTTCCAGAATAGTATTAGCGAGCAAGATATATTCTTGTTATAATTGCTTTACATTCTCTTTTCTGAAGAGTTTCCACTTGAACTTCATTTTACCCTCTGACTCAATCTTATTTCTTGTGAGTTAAAGTATTTTATTAACTTAAATGATAATAGAAGTATTATTATATGAAAATTGTCATATAAGAACCTCCTCCTGATCTCAACCTCTTCTAAAGCTATTTGCTCTAATATTTTAATCATATTCTGATATTTGGTGACAAATAATATACAGAGCCAATAACCAAATTATTTGTCTATTAATATTGAGATAAATAGTGGCAAAATGCGTAATAAGAAAAGTATATTAGTAAAGTAAATAATATAAAATACTCTTGTAAAATAATAGATCTCAAGAGGAGATTAAAATATAGTATAATAACTTGGTTTAGGGGTTATTTCTTCTCTTTTCTAAACAGATTCCACTTACAGTATATTTTACCCTCCAACTCAGATCCATTTTCCTTTATCATAAATATATTATTCACTTACCCTCTAACTATAGAAAGTATTATTTCGCAAATGTTAAGGAATAAAATCAACTGTTGCTATGAGTTTCTTTCATAGCTATCTTGTTTAATAATTTAATTAAGTTCTGATAATTGTTAGAAAATAATTCAACTAGCTTATAAATGAACTATTAGTCCAACAAAAGTGTAATAAAAAACACCAATATTGGATAAGAGAAATATATTAGCAAAAGTTACTAATATATTTTGCTCATACAGAATGTAATATTCTAAAATAGAATTAGGAAGCAAGATATATTCTGACCATAATTGCTTTCTCTTCTCTTCTCTTTTTCAAAGAGTTTCCACTTCTACTTCACTTTTACACTTAAACTCAATTATATCCCCTATTTGTTAAAGTATATTGTCTGCTTAAAAAAAATACAAGTATTATTTCATGAAAATAATCACATAAAACCTTCCCTTTACCTAAATTACTTTCATAGCTAACTGTTCCAATATTCTTATCGTATTCTGTTATTTATTAAGAAAAAAATATAAAGAATAAATTTCCAAAATATTTATTCATTAATATTGAGATAAATTGAGCCAAAGTGTTTAATAAGAAAGTATATTTGTAAAGAAAATAATAAGACACAATCTTGAAAATATAATATCTCGAGAAGAGATTAAACAGCAGTATAATAACTTGCTATAGTAGATCTTTCATCTCATTTCTTAACAGGTTCTACTTCTAGTATATTTTACCTTCCGACTCATTCAATTTTTTCTCAAGGCAGTGTAGTTTATAAACATACTTTCTGACAATAGAGTGTATTATTTCGCGAATAGCGACAAATAAGGTCCACTCTCACTATGGATTTCCTTCATAGCATTCTGTTTAATAATTTAATTAATTTCTGATTAACTTATGAATGAGCTATTAGTCTATCAAAAGTATAATTGGAAATACCAATATTAAATAAGAAAAATATATTAGTAAAAGTTACAAATATAATTTGCACTTACAGATTATAATATTCCAGAATAGAATTAAGAAGCAAGGTATATTTGAACTATAATCGCCCTCTCATCTCTTTTTCAGGGGGTTTCCACTTCCCACTTCATTTTACCCCCTGTCTCAGATCCATTCTCCTTACTTCAAGTATGTTATTCACTTACCATCTGACAATAGAAAATATTATTTTGCAAATATTGATCAATAAGATCAATATTAACTCCTACTATGAGTTTCCTTCATAGTTATCTTATTTAATATTTCAATTAAGTTGTAATAAATATCAGAAAATAATTCAAATGACTGATAAATAAACTGTCAGTCCATCAAAAGGGTAATAGAAAATACCAATATTAGATAAGAAAAAGATATTAGTAAAAGCAAGTAAAATAATTTAGACTAACAGAATGTAATATTCTAGAATATAATTAGAGAATAAGGTATATTCTAGCTATAATCACTTTCTCTTATCTTTTTTAAAGAGTTTCCACATCCACCTCATTTTTACCCTCTGACTCAATCATGTTTCCTTACTAGTTAATATATATTATCAGCTTAACTGATAATATAAGTATAATTTAATGAAAATAATCACATTAAATTCTACTCTTTACCTCAACGTCTTTCATAGCTAACTGTTTCAATATTCTTATCTTGTTCTGATATTTGATAAGAAAATATATAAAGAACAAATATCCAAATTATTCGTTCAAGAATATTGAGATAAAAAGGGCCAAAGTGTTTAATAAGAAGAGTATATTTATAGAGAAAGTAATAAAACACACTCTTGTAAAATATTATATCTTGAGAAGAAATTAAACAGCAGCATAATAACTTGCTATAGTGGATCGTTCATCTCATTTCTTGATGGGTTCTACTTCCAGTCTATTTTACCCTCTGACTCATTCCATTTTTTCTCAGAGCAGTGTTGTTTATAAACATAACCTCTGACAATAGAGAGTATTATTTCGCAAATAGCGACAAATAAGATCCACTCTCACTATGGGTTTCCTTCATAGCTATCTTGTTTAATAATTTAATTAATTTCTGATAATTTTCAGAAAATAATTAAATTAACTTATAAATGAACTATTAGTCCATCAAAAGCGCAATAGGAAATACCAATATTGCATAAGAAAAATATATTGATAAGAGTAAGCAATATAATTTGTGCTAATAGAATGTAATATTCCAAAATATAATTAAGGAGCAAGATATATTGTAACCATAATCACTTTCTCTTCTGTTTTTCAGGGGGTTTTCACTTCCCCTACATTTTACCCTCCAAATCTGATTCATTTTTCTTTTAATAATATGGCAATATTATTATTATTCCCACTTGTAGTAGTGGTAGTCTGAACTGCTACTACTTCTAGATAGACTATCAGTAGTAGCTAGAGAGATAATATATTTGTAATAGAATATTACCATTCTATTATTCAATTGAATTGGTAATAATATTGAACTAAATTTTAGTTAAAATAAAATTCCTCTGTAAATTGCAGAGAAGAAAATTCCCCTTCATAAGTAGGAAGATTCTAGAGGATATTCATAAGAATATCTATTATTCCCACTTAGGTTATTAGTTAAACTGCAAAGTAGCATTTTGGTAGAATATGTTGCTCATAGAAATTTAGCATAGTAGAATTCAAGAATAGATTCTTCAAATTCTCTATAACGGTATAAGAGTTGGAGCGTTTCAATAATGATAGTATATCGGGACAATAACTGCCCATTGGGCATAAAATTTGTCTTATAATATCATAATTAGATATTAAGTTCTCCTATTTGTGAGCTCAGAAATCTCTGACATTTTGACAAACTTAATTTTAATTAATATAAGAAAGGCAAATATATCACCAAAATGGAAAAGTTGCATTCAGGGCAGAGTTGGGAATGGTCTGTAAGGGTATTTATGAACACCACTTAGGAGTTCAATTTAAAATAATATTTTGCAAAATAGGCTATACCTATCAGCATAGCCTAGAAAAGGAAGTAGTTCTACTATTCTGAAGTTGATTCCCAGAATCATCATAGTAGAATATGAACTTAAATAATTAAAATTAAATTAGTGTACTCTGGTACACTAGACACTAGAGTGGGAGTATTGGCACTATCAGGCTTCCAAACCGGCAAAAGATTGCCATCCCTACAGTTTCCATCCAGAAACTGCAAATTGAATAAGTGAGCATGTCCATTTGGTAATTTACCATTTGACATGCTCACTTCTAATAAGTTTATATCTCTTTAGATATAAGTATTAGAATAAATCAATGTAAAATAATTTAATACAAGATATCTACCAACAACAGATAGGCTTTTGTAACCTTTCCTGCATATTGGTAGATATTGCTTCAATATATTTAAACAGACGGGCAATAGCCACCGCTATTCTCTTCCAGTGCATACCACTGGAATTGTCATATTTCAGCTTCTCAGAATGGTCTGAGAAGCTTTATTCCAGTGTAAAGAAAGTATTATATGAACCTAAAACACAAGAGATAAGTAGATGTCAGTGTAATACTAATAATAAACACCGAAAAATCAAAGAAAGAAATTTATAGAGAGGGGAAAGGTAAAAGAGAAGATAGTTATCCTCTGTAATTCATCAATTAACCTCCCATGTGCGAGACACAAGAGAGGAAAAAAGGTAGTTCCAATTATCCACTTCCATATCCCTCCCTCCCTCGCTCCCTCCCTCCCATGCAGCCGTAGAATGGAAAATATCGGTTTTTTCAATAGTGATCATAAATTTTGTGAAAGAAGTGGTCGCTTGTGTAGGTAGAATGGAGAATGAAGAGAAGAACACGAGCGACAGCGCAGTATTTATTGCGGTGGGGACCAGACATTCGTGCGTGCGTGCGTGCGCCCAAAATTCCTTATTCTCAAAGGGTTATGCGAAGCAAGTGACTTTCGATTCTCGCAGAAACCCCCAATGTGCGAACCGGTTGCTGCCATAACGGCGGGGCAAAAACACAACCAACCGACACCCAGGCCCCCATTCACCAGATCTCGTTCGTTCACAAATGCTAATTTCCCCCGGTGGCGTCGCTAATAAGAAAATTGGAAAAATCTATGGGTCTTCGACAAACTTGTATGTATGTATGTACCGCATTAACTGAGGAGAACAGCCTGACGCTTTTTACAAGTACGTTGAAATAATAAGAAGCGGCTGAGGTGAGGTGAGGTGAGACTTGCTATTGCCGTCAAAATCGTTGCCTTGAAAGACTTAGTCCTGGCTATGATTTAAAGAGTTAGTTAGCCTATGACGTTTTATTGCGATTTCAAGACAAAACTGAGATATTTGAACGTACTAGCGCCGGGTGGCGGTCCTCGGTTAATGCGGTAAGATCTGGTTGACCCCCAGGCATCGCGGGCTATCTGAGGGAACCCAGCATCCCCCGGTTGGAATCCCCTGCAGGCCCCTTGGGTTCAGTTCTAGAGTTGTTTTCTATGTCGGGGCGAGGCGCAATATAGGCGATCGACGATGAGTTCTGTCGGGGAACTATGGCAGCAAAGATTATTTCTTCACAAGATATCACTCGATACATTATCCCCTCCTTCTCCAACTCTTCCGACATAACATGAACAATCTTAGCCTCCATCATTGCACCTATAACCTCCGACACACAAAACGAGCGGGCCCAGTTTCACCCCTCCCCAGTTCTCAATCTAAAAAATGCAAAAATAAATAAATGGTATTCATTTATCTGGTTCGACGATTAATCTACAAAAGCAACCTCGCAGGGTCTTTCTCCAAAGAGCTCTTCATCTCCTCCAAGAATAACCTCCCTCGTTCTTCTTCTGTCGCGCCCTTAACCGTGAGACTAATCACATTAGGACCCGTGGCCGCAATGCCCTGTACTCGCTTAACAGCGGGACTAGTGGCGGGCACTGTACCGATTAGGATGTCCAGGATATCTGCGCCGGCGGTAGGAGAGTGCTGAGGAGGCGGGGATGCGGCGGTAATTTTCGGTTGGAATCTAGCCGGTCGAGAAGAGGTCGTGGAAGGGAGGTTGAGGAGTTCGTTGAAGATGTCGGCTGCGGAGGACACGTGGGGGAGTGAATGGTTGGCTCTTGCGGTCGCTTTGCTGATGAAGGTAGAGAGGGGGTGATGCACACCGAGGGCTGCTGTAAGGCTTGTTAGTACTTCTTTTTTCTTTACACAACGATGAGAAGAGAGTGAAAATTACTCTGGAATTTATCCTGAGCCTTGAGGACTTCTCCAAATGATACCTCTAGCTTCAATTCTGTCTCTTCGTCGACAACCAGCTTCTGTTCTGCTGTTTGTTTGGCGTTCTGTCCCACATCCTTTTTTGGAGATGCAATCTTAATATTACTTAAGTCCAGCTTCTCCAATTGGTGAATCCGTCCCTCAAGTTCCTTCGTATAAGCCTCGTTAATTATACCCAGATAAGCCAATACATCCCCCTTCAACAACCGGCCCTTCGGTCCCGTAGCATTGATTGCAGAAACATCAAGTTCAGAGATTCCGTGCTCCCTAATCAAGTGCGCAACGCTTGGTGAGGGAGTATACACCTTCCAAGTCCCAGCAGCATCCGGAACACCCTTAGCTGAGCTCTCCACGACACTTGGCCTATCCTCCCTCCCAGAAGACGTAGTATCCTGCCTAGGACTCTTTCCATCAACTCTTTGCTCCTGTGCTGAAGCACTGCTACCACTCTTGGTATCCTTATTCTCCAGTGGCATTTTCAAACTCTTGAGATCGTCACCCAGCTCCGCCAGCACTGCAATTTGAGAACCAACCTGGACCGCTTTGGCACCCGCTCCGACAATTATCTTTGCTAGGATACCATCGTCGGGGGCTTCAACGTCCATTTGGGCTTTGTCGGTTTCAATCTCCAGCAAGACATCTCCAGCGGAGAAGGTGTCGCCTGCTTCCAGCTTCCAACTGTTGATTGTGCCTTCGGTCATCGTAGGGCTTAGAGCTGGCATGAGAAAGGGTGAGGCTACATTTCGGCGGGCGGTTGTCGTAAGACCTGGTTATTTTGGTTGGTTGATCGTTAGCAATGCGCAGAAAATTGTGAGTTGAACAGTGGGAAGGGGATGCGCGGGAAATACCTCGCCTAAGAACAGGTTGTCGTAATTGCGGTGAGAGGTGGGAGGATAAGCGGCGGATCGATGATAATGCCATATGGAGATTGTAGAAAGGAGGAAGGGACCGTGTATGTGAGATGTAAGGGAGGTGGAAGATGTTTCGAAGTTGGGGTTGAAAGATTTCAAAAAAATTTCCCAACGAGTTTCCACGAATAGCACGGACCGGGGTGAACATTAACACGTGACTGACTAACTCGGGCAGCAGCACTCGAGTACACGGGCTCTAGCAAAAACATCGCCGAATGGCAATTTCAAGTAAAGGAATTTGGGTCTTTATGATTTCTTATTCTACCGGTACCAGGCGCTACAGAATAAGACAAATACATAAATAATAGAGCCCAAATTTAGTACGCTAGTATAAAGCATCGCCTCCAACCCAATCTGCGCAAACCCTATGGATCATATTTGCACCGCATTCCTCACCTTGAAAATTCTATCCAATCCTCTCCTCTCCCATACCCACCCATCCTTATGAATCCTATAACTTCCCAGCCCTTCCACCTTCATTAGGATAAACCCGCTCGTAGAAATGTCATTCATTGCTCTTGCAAAGATCTTTGTCGGGCTAATCTTACCCCAGACCTTCTGCCACCCAGCACGCTTATCCTCGGCAACAACAGGCTTCGCCATAGACCTTATGGCCGGAGAAATAGGTTCCTCCAGAGTTACCATGCCAGGAGAGGCCACACGAAGCCTTTTCATAGGAAGTATTGGTAGGATTGGACGGCGGTGGAGGGTCAGCGATATGCTTGCTGACCGGGAAACGGTCGCTGGTATGGGATGGGCGTAGATAGTGTGGATCAACCTATGATTTACCCATCCATTAGTGATGTTCCCGAAGCTGGAGGGGGGAGTTAGGCTACCGGGTAGGAAAATATGCCACAGCCACAGCCATTCCGGTCATGATAGCGATGCTTCCCCAGCTAACTTTAGTCACCCAAGCAGGTAACCCCGGCCTTGAGTTTGCGATGTTCGTATGGTAAGTGTAGCACGACCACGCCAACATTGCGCTCGAAAGGCCGTAACAACTCAGGAGAAACTTGCGATTGTGACATGTGTAGAGGGTGATCGCGGGGCAATTAGAGTTGCCCAGAGATTCTATAAGGGAAAAGTGTTTGCCAGTCTGAGACAGCGGGGATGTGGTTTTTATGTTTTTGTCCGGGGCTCGCTTCTTTAGTTTTTTGGAGTTGGTACTGGCATTGCGGGTTAGGCAGAAGGGGTTGCGTGTGAAGATGCGGGAAGGCCTCGAGGGGAGGAATGGCCTTGGGAGGAGAAATCTGGGTATTGGAGGCATTGTCCGCGAATCAATTGGTAATGAAGGGGTAGAAATAGTGTCTGTCGATCTCGGGATACCGTACTGAATAGTGGGGATTTTCATGAGGCTCAGCACATGCTTTCCCGCAGAGCCATGTTCTTGTTGTCTCTGCGAATTTTACAGTACGCAGTGGCGCCAAGTTGCCTTAATTGACGTCAGATTTTTAACCGCGCGTCGCGTCTCGCGCAGTTTTTTTTTTGATGCGCGATGAGTTAAGTTAGGTTTCTGAGCTTCTTCCTGGGGCCTGAGCGCCTCATCCGCCAACCACGCCCTCGGGGAAGCCACAACTAACCAACCAACCCAGACTAACCATGTCCGCGTCCAGCCTTCTCAACATTCGCCCCTCCAGACCGTCAACGTCAGCCACTCCCTCTTCCTCATTCATAATAATGTCGGACCGAACCTCCCGTGTCCCCATACCACCCTACGAACTGCCGTTGCTACCTCTTACAGCTAAGGAGATCCAGAACCTTACCGCACTGATCAATACACGCTCTGGTATCGCCAAGGTCTCGGATACTCTCGCGTCTGCTATCACCGCCCTGGGGAATGCAACCCTTGAATTATACCCAGACCCTGAAGAGGAGAATGAGGAAAAGGATAAGGCTATGGCGGACATGGAGAAGCTCGCTCGGGAGTTGGTGGACGAGAACAAGCGTGCGCTGGATATGAAGGAAGCTTTAGAATCCATTGTCAACGCGCAGAGGGAAGCTTTACGGAGGGGAGATGAACCACAGGAATATAGTGAGGAACAGGGTTTGTCTGGTCAATACGAGAGTATCCTTGTCGCGAAGAAGAGACGTTGGGACGCTATGAGTAACACCGAAAAGTATGTTTTACCTCAGACCCCCCTAAACTTCTCCTTTATTATATGCTGACCATGTCTACAGATACACCAACTCCCCAGAATACCTCGACTTCCGCCGCTCGTATTGGGAGGCTCGTAACCCGGAAGTGCCCTTGCCACATGCAAGAACTTGGTTCTCTTCTGGCACCACTGACGCTCAGGACGAAGAATCTGACATCGAAATCGCTCAGGAGAGACAGAGCTACAGATGCCCTCTCACTCTCCGTCCGTTTGAAGATCCTGTTAGGTCGACCGTTTGCCCTCACGCTTTCGAAAAGGAAGCTATCGAAGATATGATCAAACGTTCTCCCGTCAACGGTGTGCCCTGTCCGACACCTGGCTGCGCAAAAATGCTCACCTTGAGAGTCTTGAAGAAGGATTCGGTCTTGAAGAGGAAGGTTGTTCGCGCACTTGCGTTGGAAAAGAGGAGGCAGCAGCAGCGGGAGGACGAGAGCGAAGATGAGGAGGCAGAAGAAGAGGCTAGCGAGGAGGAGGAAGCGCAGCCTGGTCCTTCCTCAAGAAGAGGAAAGGGCAGAGCCAGGCTTAGCGGGATCAAGGCTGAGAAGGGGGCAAAGAAATTCAAAAGGAGCGGGAGGCCCGTCGCAGTAAGTAGCGAGGAGGAGGAAGACGAAGAGGATGATGCAGACGCTATGGATGAGGAGGAAGGCTGATAATCTTTCTCCATTTTCATGTCCGCGTCAAGTTGGTGTATCGCTATATTCTCTATGCCCTTTAACCTCGATCAGTGATAGTTACCCCTTCATTCTGGGGTCGGTTGATTGCTGTGTTGCTGTATTAGTAGCGGGTTTCGTGGCTAATATTATAGTTCGGGGGTCTTGACAAGACAAGCGGACTTGAGAATGACAGGGCGAGAGATTTCGCAGATCATTACCTATTGTAATCACTAAGGCTGTATTCTATTCTTTACCTCACCAAGACAACCGATATAATGCCTCTCAACCTGATGACTGTCATGCCGGTAACGGAATTTGTGCTATCGGCTATCGTATGATACATGCACCGTAGCTCTCTATCGGACATAACATAGCCCCCAGCCTACCACCCAAAACAAACCGCAGCAAAATGCCCAAGGGAGAAAGTAGCGGGGAAAGAACGAAAGAAAAGGAAAAAAGGAAAAAAAGCGGAAAGAGATACCGAGCTCCCAATTCGCTCGATTCCTGGTATTGTGTATGGTTGCTCATACTTGTTGCTTTCATGTTGGGGATTCTGCTAGACGCTGGCGACGCGTAGGTTATAACTTAGGCACGGGTTAGTTGTGGGGTTAGGCTATTGGAGTTCTTGGAGCGTGCCGGGATGTTAAGGTCAGATGGTGGCACGCCGATGATAACGGTAATGATCCAGGTTGCAAGTTTTTGCCCTGCCTGGTTTGGGTGGGGGAGTATCATCAGATGGGTGGTTAGGAGTGTGCTTGTCGGTCAGTGGGCAGGGGTTTGAGATAGGTTGGCTTCTAATGGTTGGCCGCTACCACCAGCACCACTACCACTTACACCCTGGCTGGCAGAATGCCTAGGGCGATACTTAGACATGATGATAGATCATACCGGTATCTTGCCATAAGAGCATGTTGGTATTACCAAAATTTAATGGTACCGTAGCGCAATTACGAGCTCAGAATACTTATCTCTAGAAGTAGCGTAGCTCCAACCAGCTGCTTGAGTACCACCGACACAGCGTAGTCGTCGCCGCAAGCAGTGAGCATTTCACACACACACACCATCTGATATTGTGTTTCTGTTCCTTGCTCTCATCCAACTCTCGCTATCCCCAAGCACTGCACTGTACAACTGCCCATCTCACCTACCGCCTTCCTGCGATGCAGCACCGGTATCCTCCGCCGCACCCGAGTACATCTGATTTCGATTGCTCCCCATTAAACCCTATCACCCTGTACCAAGACTACGGTTCAGGTGCGATAGCTCGGAAGTGCAATTTGTTGTTCCGTGAATATCGTACTTGTACCATCTACTTAGTACATGCGACACCCTGTGATTGTGATTGTTGATGTCCTTGTGCGATCCGAATGGTGTGGTTGTGGGGGAGTAGATGCTGTCACAAGTGTGTTGATTGGCTGTATCAGCATGCTGGTTGTTTCGTACTCGGATGTCGTATTCGAATCGATCTCGTGCAGTGCAGCAGCGGGAATGCTTGCTTTTTATCCGCGGTAAAGTACGGTAAGCTGGTGCTGGCGCGGTGCCGTAGGTCATTGGTGTAAGACTTGGTGGGGAAATTTCGTCAGGGTAAATGTTCGGCAAGTGCCGTCCCTAAGAAGCGGGGATTGGCGGATGAAGAATTTTACTATTTATGATAATAATAATATTATGGAGAAATTGCGCATTCATCGTTCAGTATTATTGCTGGCGTGCGTGATATGATAATAGAATGCTTGGAAGTTTATCAGATCGACTTGGTGGATGATAGCGCCAAGATGGCTCTTTCATTCCAAGTAAAGGGCATCATCGGTAATCCAATTTTATTAACGCACGGGTCCCTGGTCATTTTCAGGGGAATGGTTCAAGGTGTAAAATAATAATACTGGACCGTTGCAGTGCATTTGCCCTTTCAAGATCACTTTTGATTTCTAAGAAGCTCGTGGGCGGGCAGTATTGTAATTTTTTCCTCTTCGTCTTCTATGGGGGGCGTGACATTTCGTTGACGGACCATCACTTTTGCCCCTTGCCTATTTCTTGCTCTCTGGGCAGGTCTACGTTTTACGTGTAAGCTCTGAGGGACAACAAAAAGGAAAAAAACAAAACAAATCGCGTCGCCCGGAACCTATCGTTTCCGAGAGTCACCAGTTTTTTTTCCGGTTTATCTGCTGGTTTGCCCTCCCTCACCACCACCGAAAGCCTGTCTTGGAAGTTGGGACATCATCCCCTTGCCCTTTCTCGCCTCCCCCCCCTTTTAGGACAGAAATTGACTCTCTTTTAAAGCTGACGGCCTCCCTTCTGTCTTCTTTCCTTCAACCTTATCGGAGTACACCACTTTCACTTACCCATTTGTTCGATACGCCCTCGCTCCCGCTGGTAGCTAACAACAACCTCAACAATGGATTACATTCTTGGGGTCACGGATAACCTCTTCTTTGATACTATCTATGCTACCCTTCTGCCCACTGATTCGCTCGCGAGTTGGGCCGGTGCCAATGATACTTGGAAGGCGGAGTATACTAACCCGCCGCCAATCGTTAACGACCCCATTTCTCACTTTTTCGGATTGAGACCATCTCCACGAGCTTATGAATCCTTTTTCCAGAGAGGAGACTGGCAGCGTCAGGCCTTCTCACTGTTTCTCATCACTTGGTGAGCTCCCTTTGTTTATCCCTTTTTTTTTTCCCCTCTCTCTCTCCTCCTTCAACTCTATTTTATTTTGATTTGGGCAGAAGCTTGTATCCTAGAAGTTGAAACCATCTGCTAACCAATTGACCCTTTGCAGGATCTTCGGCCTCATTGTTTACTTTATTTTTTCCTCGCTCTCGTACTTTCTCATCTTCGACAAGGACACCTTCAAGCATCCCAAATTCCTCAAAAACCAGATTCGACAGGAGATGGCTCAAACAATGCGTTCATTACCTGTTATGGCTATTTTCACAACCCCTTTCTTCTTGGCCGAAGTTCGTGGCTATTCGAAGCTGTACGCAGATGTTGAACTCCACGGAAAGTGGTACTTGTGGTTCCAATTCCCATTGTTTTTGATGTTTACCGATTTCTGGATTTACCTCATTCACCGCGGACTTCACCACAAGAGCATCTACAAGACCATCCACAAGCCTCATCACAAATGGATTATGCCCACCCCATTTGCTAGTCACGCCTTCCACCCAATTGATGGATTTTCTCAGAGTATTCCATACCATGTTTTCCCCTTCATCTTCCCGCTTCACAAATACTCCTATATCGGCCTTTTCATGTTCATCAACATTTGGACCATCATGATCCGTGAGTCGCTTTCATGATCCTGCCATCTCTAGTTTGAGCTAATCATGCGCAGACGACGGGGAATATGTTGCAAATTCCCCTATTGTTAACGGTGCCGCCTGCCACACTATGCATCACTTATACTTCAATTACAACTACGGCCAGTACACCACTCTCTGGGATCGCCTTCTTGGCTCCTACCGCAAGCCCAACATGGAACTCTTCTACAAGGAAACCAAGATGGGCAAGGACGAGTGGGAGAAGCAAGTCAAAGAGATGGAAAAGGTTGTGCAGGAAGTTGAAGGAGATGACACTTTCAGGGAGTATGCCGCCAATGTCTCTCACAAGAAAACCAAGTGATTCCGGTGCCATTGTTTCGAGTTTGGTGTATATGTGGCGCTCTGCGGGTTTATTCTTGTTTTATTTTTTATTTTAGATTAGATGGCGACGGAACCGGCAGGAAGTCAAAGTATTATATCCTTGGTTTTCTACGCTTTGTTTCGACCTTTTTCCTATTTTCTTGTTTTCGCCATTATTGGCGACTTGTAGGGAAAAATAACTGAGCAGGTGTTTTTTTTTGTTTTTTTTCCCTTTGCCCTACTTTTACCCCTGGGTACGCATAATGTCTGTATAATATCTCTTGTAATTAGTGTGGTGGATAAGTGCTTGACTTACATAAGTGGGTGATTGGGGGTGTTTTGGGCTCTTTTTTTGTTCGAGATACTGTCCCTTTCATTTTTCTGTTGCAGTGAGATGTTACCTTTTTCCACTTTCATGTTTATGCTCTAGGGAATGGCGAAATTGACAGACGTTCGATGAATCATGTTATCAAGCTCGCATCTACTTGCAGCAGCTACATACCCGCACCCTGGAATGATATAATAAACCTACGAAGCGAAGTAAAAGGAGGTTAGGAGTATTATATAACTTTATCCCGACCCATCCAACTAACTCCCCGTGATTCTTCCGTCCCAATCATCCCATCTTAACATCCCCGTCTACCTCCAAATCCCCGCTCAACAGCCCCACCAACTCCTTCGCCCCCTTCCATAACTCTCCCTCCATCTCCCGACCAACAACGTCATTCCTAGAATTGAAAGCCCCAACATCGATCCCGCCTCCGCTCCCCTTCCCCTCCTTCTCGCCTCCGTTTCCGGTCACGGGGGCCGGTATGTCGGCCTGCTCGAGCAGCAGGATTTGACGGCGCAGCCGGACCACGATGGATTGTAGCAGCGCGTGGTATTGTCCCGAGGCGCTGGCGAAGGCGCTGGCGGAGGGCGGTGTCGAGGTTAGGGTTGTGATTGCGGTTGAGGCGGTGGAGAGGAGGGTGGAGATGTCCTATCATATTACGGGGATTGGTTAGTCGGGATTCGGGAGCCAAGGGGGAAAGGGAGGAAGGAAGGGCACTTTGTCAATAGCGTTGAGTTCTAGGACGCGGGTTTTTGTGTTTGATTGGGGTGACATTTCTGTTCCCGCTTTTGGGGGTCCGTTTGGTTGGTGGGTGGCAGTAGTATGATATGATGGCTCAATCGCAAGCTGAATTATCGGGGTTGGTTTTTTATGTTCTCTCGTTCTTTGAACCCTTCTCTCTTTCTTGAACTACGGTTATCACCTCGCAATCTGCTTACCTAACCATCCTTCCAATCAGCCACATGTTCGCACCGTTGTCGCGTTTACACAGAAACAAAGTCAACGCGTCTCCACACTCTTCCATCTTTTTTCTCAGCCAACCGCACACACATCTTCCTCTCCCTTCATACCCTCCGCATTTTTCTTTCTTTCCCTTTCTCACTCATTCATTGATCATACGCATCCTCTATAAGGGCGAATTCTATTCACTGAGTCGTGAAGATGGGGTATGATACTCTCCCCTCCCTTCCGCTCAATTCTCTCTGGGGGTGGTAGTTTGCTAATTAGATGCGGTGAGCGCTACGATACTAGGAAGCTCGTGCGCCTGGAGCTCTTCAATTTCAAGTCCTACAAGGGCCATCAAACAATCTATTTCGGCGACTCCTACTTCACATCCATTATTGGGCCGAATGGTTCCGGAAAGTCAAACTGTATGGACGCGATCTCGTTTGTCCTGGGCATCAAATCTTCGCAATTGCGTTCTGCGCATCTGAGGGATTTAATTTACCGTGGGCGCGTGCTCAAGACTTCAGGCCCGAAGAAACCGGTTACTGAGGAGGCGGGGGAGGAAGAAGAGGAGGAGGAGGAAGAGGAAGAGGAGGGTGGAGCCACCCAGAAGGACCCCAAGACTGCCTGGGTTATGGCGGTTTATCTGAACGATGATGGGGAGGAGCAGCTTTGGAAAAGGGCCATTACTAGTGCCGGTGCGAGCGAGTATAGGATTAATAATAAGCAGGTTACGGCCGCGCAGTATAATGATGCGCTGGAGGAAGAGAATATCCTGATCAAAGCCAGGAATTTTTTGGTTTTTCAGGTATATCTTTCTGTCGATGCTCCAAGTGGGGCTCGGCTGACGAGTGATTTTTCAGGGCGATGTCGAAGCAATTGCCAGCCAATCTCCGAAGGATCTCACCAGGCTTATCGAGCAAATTAGCGGCTCATTGGAATACAAGGCTGAGTACGAGCGTCTCAAGATGGAACAGGAGAAAGCGGCAGAAACATCAAACTTTAACCTTAATCGTCGCCGCGGGATTAACGCCGAAATTAAGCAATACCAGGAACAGAAGAAGGAGGCAGAGAATTATCAGGCGAAGCAGGATGAGAAACATGAGGCGGTGGTCACTCATATCCTATGGAAGTTATTTCATTTTCAACGAAGCGTGGAGCTCAATAAGCAGGAGATTGAGCGGCATCAAGAGGAGCTTAAAGAATTTCGCCGCGCTCATGAGAAGTATTATGGGAAGCTTGAGGAGGCGAAGAGGGAGCAGGCTCAGGCGAATAGAGGTGTGAGCAAGCAGGAGCGCGCTATCAAGCGAAAAGAGAAGGAGGTCGAGGAAAAGGAATCCTCGCTTGTTCCCATAGATGAGAAGATTAGTATCGCCGGGAAGAACTTAAAGAAGTACCAGTCTAGGATTAGAGATATCGCGAGGGACCAGGATAGTCAGACGTCCACGGTGTCAGGTTTGCAGAAGGAATTAGCAGTTGTCAAAAAGGCGCAGGCTCAATTCGCGGAGGAGCAACGGAAAATTGCTGAAGAAGCTGGGGCGGTGCTATCTGATGCTGATTTGGCGGAATACAACAAACTCCGTGAACGAGTTAATACAAAGATCGCTGGAGAACAGATTAAGATTGACAACTACAATCGCCAGCAAAAGACTGATGTAGGGACGGTCGATAGCTTGAGCAACAAGGTCGAATCATCACAATGGCAACTCAGTAAAATCGAAGGCGAAGTCAGCGATCTACAGGAACGCAAAGAACAGATGAAATCCGTCACCGACCAGGTCGTCCAAGACATCGAGGCTAAGAAGCGGGAGTACAATGCTATGACTTCGGAAAGACTGAGGAATGCTCAGAAGCATACCGAGCTTGACGAGAAGCTCCAGGACTGCCTCAACAAACTTCTCGAAGCCGACGACGGCCGTAGACAATCTGAACGTGAAATCAGGATGAAGGAGACTATCTCCGCTCTAAAGCGTATATTCCCCGGCGTTAAGGGACGCATATCCGAACTGTGCAAGCCACGAATGAAGAAATACGGCGAGGCTGTGAGCACTGTTCTTGGAAGACACTTTGACGCAGTTGTCGTCGATAACGAGAAGACTGCCAAAGACAGCATCGAATACCTCCGGGATCAACGAGCTGGTCAGGCAACGTTCATCCCCCTGGACACAATTCAGGTAAAGCCTCTAAACTCCAACTTGAAAGGTATGCACAGGGGTATGCGAATGGCCATTGACACCATTGAATTCGATAATTCCGTGGAGAGGGCTATGCAGTATGTTTGTGGGAATGCAGTTGTCTGTGATGATCTCGCGGTGGCGAAGTATATCTGCTACGATAAGGGTCTTGAAGTCAAGGCTGTTACGCTGGATGGGACGGTTATTCACAAGGGTGGTTTAATGACTGGTGGGCGGACTGGAAACTCCGCCGGGAGGAGGTGGGAAGACCAGGAAGTGGAGAATTTGCGCAGATTGAAGGATAATTTGATTGCACAAATTAACGCTCTTCCCAAGGCTCGGCGGGGTGCGCAGGAGGAGACACTGCAGGGGGAGTTGTATGGACTGGAGCAGAAACTTGCCTATAATCGGGATGAATTGGTATGTCTTCTATCTAGCATGGTGGGTGGAGTGGCGCTAATTGGTTTAATTGCAGAAACTCTTGCAACGGAGTCTTGACAGTAAGAAAAAGGAGGTTACTCATCTTCAGCGTCAATTGAAGGAATTCCAGCCACAGCTTGATGAGGCTACTGCGTCGCTAAATAATATCCGTGCCAAGATAGAGGAACTTGAAGTGGTCGTTTCCGAGGCGGAAGATGAGATCTTCTCAGAGTTTACCACCCGCCTGAATTATCCCAACATCCGTGAGTACGAGAAACGTCAGGGATCACTACAACAGGAGTCCGCGCAGAAGAAGCTAGAGTTCACCACACAAATCTCAAAGTTGGAGAATCAACTAGCTTTCGAAACCCAGCGACTAAGGCAAACTACCGAGCGAATAGGCAATCTTGAGAAGAATGCTGAGAGAGATAGAATCATAGTGGAAGAGCTTGAAGCAGAAAAGGCACAGATTCAAGAACAGATGGATGTTGTAATGGCCGAGGTAGAGGTTTTGCGCGAGGAACTGGAGGCGAGAAGAACTGAGCTAGAAACACGGAACGAGAAGGTCAACGGGCTGCGGAGGGAAGTCTCCAAGCGAAGTAAAGACGTCGAGGACACCACAAAGCTGATTTCTGGTCTGGAAGGAGAAATCGAGAGAAATGCCGCGGGTCGATATGCTATCCTTAGAAGGTGCAAATTAGAGGAGATTGAAATACCACTGACCGAGGAATCTGCACCACTGGACAACTTGCCCATTGATGACGCTCTACAAACTGACCCTGATGCGATGGATGTGGACGAGGACGAAGACCCTAGTTCCAGTGCCGTCCAGAAGATTCAGATACAGGATTATGGCATCGAGGTGGACTTTGACGATCTCGACGATGATCTCAAAGAGGTACGTATCAGCACAGATTATCACTCGCCGAAAATGGACTAACCAAGTTCGGCTTTAGAGCGGCGACGAGAGAGTAGAAGAAGAGCTCCTCGATAAAATCAAAACCCTTAGTGCCGAACTTGACCGTATGGCGCCTAATATGAAGGCCATCGAGCGCCTGGAGGGTGTTGAGTCCCGCCTGCACGAGACAGACAAAGACTTTGACAACTCCCGCCGCGAGGCGAAAAAAGCCAAAGACCGCTTCCAAGCCGTTAAGGACAAGCGCTCCCGACTCTTCAACAAAGCCCTCGAACACATCTCCTCCCAGATCGCAGGCGTGTACAAGGACCTGACCAAATCCTCCGTCTTCCCCTTGGGCGGGAACGCATACCTGGACGCGGAAGACATCGACGAGCCCTACCTCGATGGGATAAAGTACCATGCCATGCCGCCCATGAAGCGGTTCAGGGACATGGAACATCTCTCCGGTGGGGAGAAGACAATGGCGGCGCTTGCTTTGCTATTCGCCGTGCATTCGTTCCAGCCGTCTCCCTTTTTTGTCCTGGACGAGGTAGACGCTGCGCTAGATAATGCCAACGTGCAGAAAATTTCAAATTACATCCGTAGTCACGCTGGGCCCGGGTTTCAGTTTATTGTCATCAGTTTGAAGACCGGCTTGTTTCAGCGGAGTGAGACACTTGTCGGGATTTTTAGGGATCAGGTGGAGTGCAGTTCGAAGAGTCTTACGTATGTCCTTTGTAACATTCTCTATCGCGGGTGTGCGTGTGCTAATTTGGCTGGGTGGACAGGCTTGATCTGAGAAAATACCAAAAGGACCCAGAGGTTGAGAAGATGTTTGCTTAGGCCCGCTTTGCTTATTTGCTTGCGACGTTTAACATAGTTAGATTCCAAGTTCAGGCAGTGTTTATTAAGTAAAGTATTCTCGGAATACCATTAATTTCATCTTGTCCCGGGTTTCTCTTCATGTACTCTCACGTTTCTATTCTATTCAATTTTTTTCCATTCCATCATCTTTCCTATAGGTTTTCTTTTCTTTTCCCTTCTCTTTTTTTTTTATGCTCCCGCTGGTGAACTGGCGACATGTATGATAAGATACTTGGTACTTGCAGGCTATCTATAGTACCCACTTCCAATCGACCAGTGACGCGATTGAAAGATTGAACATGCGATTGAACTGCCATGTGCTGTATCTATCTACTACTACTACTACACGTGTGTTGAAATGAATGAATGAATACAAGAGTTATGATATGTTTTGCTTTTTCCGTTCCTAGAATACTTTGATAGTGCATGTAGTCCTGCAGCACAGAAACCCCTACCCCATTTTGAGTCTTTTCAGGGTGGGATATCATCCTGTCTGTATAATACATATTTGATTGATAACTGCAAATCCTAACCCAGTCCGGAGGCTAGCGAGGATATACTCAGTGTGAAAGAACGGTTACGGTGGAATAAGTATTGTACAGCACCCCTCCCTCCACCTTCCGTAGGGCGCTACATCCCCCCTGCTAGTCTTTTTTTTCTCTTTCTTTCTTGGTTCAGCCTACTACACCTCCTGCTACACTAAAAAAAGCTAGCCCGTGCGCGGGGAAGGGGCAGTGCGGAGTTTTTTTAAATGCTACATGCACTTAACTCATCGTACCGGTTCCTTATGCATGAATAATACCTATAATTATTATGTTCCTCAACGTATCATCTCTCTTATTTGCAATTCCTGGTTCCATACCCATCCATGCTCCGCTTGTAAAACTAGTACCTTATGTCCCCCACCCCTCCCGTTGCCCTCATACTAGGTATTGCTAGTTAGTGTTAGTACTGCTTACCTGCGGAAGCATAGCTAACTAAAATTCCGAAATTGCGGTCTTCATGCCCCCACCGCAATGAGCCATGACTTCCGAGCAACCAGGCGGACTTTCCTCCACGACCTCCACACAGTTCTCCTGAGCTTTGCTCAATTGGCAATGGGTTGTTCCAACCCGACATCTATTTGGAGAACGATGGGTGATAGGTCTCATTCTGGCAGACTGGTCGAGCAGGTGTAGTATGACGAATCGCTGGGTTCCCTCATCACACTGTGAAGCCAATTTTAGATGGTTAGTCACTGCTATTGGTATAAGTGCTTTGAAAGAGACAGGAGAGAAGAGCTTGGTCCATACCCGGTATTCTGTGTAGGTCTGAGATTGGTATCGAATGAACCTATAAGGATGAGTTGGGAGACGTCGATATGCCAGGAGTGGATATCCCAAGGGGGGCTACTGGATGCAAGTGGGTCTGGGGTGGTCTGCTGGAAGTCCAGCTCCAAATTGCTTTCAGTCACTGCGCTGAGCCTCAGTCGCCTGTCAAAGATGGTTGTTTCTCGTAGGATTTCATCAATCTTGATGGCAACTAATCCTAGTCTGGGTATGCATCTGTCAGAGGACAACCCAAGCCGGATTTCCCACCGCGGTTGATCATACATACACGTTAGGCATAGTTTGGGTAATTCCATTTAGAATATCTGCTTTCAAGACTCTATCCATCGCGTCGGGAGCTGGGTCCTCATCCAACCTGGCACGGAGATAACTAATGACATCACCCCTGGTGGTAGTTATGGATACAAGTGTGACTGCTCCATCAAGTTGCTTCTTGATCTCACTCCGGATATTGGGTCTTCCAGTTAAGAATAGTCGAGTCCCTGGCGACTTCTGGAGAATTTCTCTTAGTGAGCTAAGAAGCTTGAGTCGATCCCTTACCCTGCATTCGTCGAGGGCATCGACACATATAATGGTACGCTGTGAGGATGTGATAGTCTGAAAAAGCTTTTCAATTTGAGAAAATCGCAGTGCCCGGCCGCCAACGCCCATCTTCTCCTCCCGAAAAGCATCAAGGACCTCCTGCGGAATCTTGTCTAGTCCATTGACGAGCTGCTTCAACAAGGAGCCTAGGACATCAGTCGGGGACTGCTCCTCTTGGGAGGCGCGGTCGAAGTAGAAACAGACAACAGCAGTGTTTTGTATTCTTGCCTGGTCGCAAAGTTTATCAATTACTAGGGAACTAACATTGTAGCTTGTAAGCATACTTCTTTCACTCCCCTCCACGGTTGTTTCTCTTACCTGATAAGTGTTTTGCCGACGCCCTCTTCCCCGTAGCAAAACAGTGCCGCGCTACCAGATCCGCCGTTCCCGCTACCATCGTACCAGCTTCTGAATTCCTCAGCTTCCAAAAACCAGTCTCCAACGGTGTCAACCCGCATATTCTGAAGCTTCTTGTGTTGCATTCGGGGGTCTAGTGGGGATAACCAGGCCAGGATTTCAGCCCGCTCACCGGCTATAGGAATGTTATTTAGGGCATTAAAAGAATTGGAGTTATTAGAGAGATATTGAAAACTGAGCATGTTCCGTGTTTTGTGGATTAGGGCAGTGTGGACGAGTTTCAAAATATCATTGATGGCTCGCCGTGTGGAGTTCCGAGATCTGAAGGCAGAGGGGTTTTCTCACAAACCCTCAGCCTCATTGGCGAAGGTGTGGAGCAACATCACACTTGCAGATAGGCAGCCACCTGACCTGCGGGGAAGAGCATACGGTGAAAACTCTTAAAATCCGCCATCTCGGGCGGCCCTCTAATCTCCAGAGCATGAGTCAAAACATCCGGAGGGGGATCAGCATTTTCAAGGCCATTACCACAAAGAACTGGAATGGTTGAGAATGGCGCTAGGACATCCAGAATTTCCCTTTTAAATTACTGCAATACACACTGCGGGGAGATATTTTTTGGGAAATAAAAAGGTTACAGTACAAGAGACCTTATAGGGAGGGGTAACTCTAACTTCCTAGCGAGATTCCTTATCATTCTAGTTTTCTACGGTAACCGTGTCATTGGGCAGAGTCTGCATCTTCTGCATGTTGGATAGTAATGGTCGCTGATCATCAGCCAAGTTCAAGCATTCAGTTCTCTAGAAAGCCAGTATTGTAGTGTGGAGGCTATCAAGGGGGTTGAGAACCTTTCTCGGGGTGCTGAGAGTATCGATAGGATAATATCATTCCCGGAAACTAAAGAGATCTTTAGTATTGTCTCACCCTCTTTGAAACCCCTTATGGTACAGAATTTTGTTTAGCAAATCCATGCGAATACATCCGGTGTCACTCCATGTTTGTTCGGGTTGTGCTGTTTGTGTCTGTGGGTACTGAAAGAGCGAAGTATCGTACCGGCTGAGACTTGAAGAGGCCTACAGAGGGTCGCCTAGATCGCATAGGGTCGCACAAGCACAATGAACAAAATCAATTCCCGTCGTGTTTCGACGTCAATGCGGTGTCTCTCAGTTTCTCTGAGGCTTCCTCTCTACTCCTTTCTCTTAGAGGCAGATGGAGGAAACCCGTCCAGTGAAAACCTTTCGTTCACGAACGCTCGCAGCAACACCCATCTACCCGAATCTTACCTAATTCTAGCTATGATGTGATGCCACCCAAATGCAGGTATTAAGAGCAAAACATAAAAACCCAATTTTCCTCCGAGTACCGTAGAAACCTGCTGAATCCACATAAAATCGCACTCGCCTACCAGAAATCGCAGAACTGGGCCACATTAGGCTCAACATAGCAGGTTAACAAAATCACGAATACCAGTTGATGAGATCCGGCAAGCTCATCTTAAATAGACTATACCCCGTCTGGAAAAGGCTGCTCCTTCTGGTAGTGTTTTGTCTCCGGAGAGGAAAGGCTCGGGGCCTGGCCGAGTTTTCGCTGTACGGCATTTGAGACTTTGGCCCTTATGGTACTTTGCTCGGGTGTAGTATATACGTGAGTTCGGTTCTGTGAAATAAGTATTCTTGGAATGCTATTAATTTCATTTGGTCTTGGGTTTCTCCTCATGTACTCCCACGTTTCTATTCTATTCAATTTCATTCCATTCCTTCTTCCTGCCTGTAGGTTTTCATTTCTCTTCTCTTTTTTTATTTTATACTCCGGCCGGTAAACCGGCGACATGTATGATAAGATACTTGGTACTTGAGGGTTATCTACCTACCCACTTCCAATCGACCAGTGACGCGATTGAAAGATTGAACATGCGATTGAACTGCCATGTGCTGTATCTATTATATCTACTCCACTACCGGACGTGTGTTGGAATGAATGAATGAATGCAAGAGTTATGATATGTTGTGCTTTTTTTCATTCCTGGAATACTGTGATACTGGTGGTAGTACATGTAGCACTCACTGCACAGAAACCCCTACCCCATTTTGAGCCTTTTCAGGGTGGGATATCATGCTGTCTATATAATATTTGATAAGGGCAAATCCTAACCCGTTCAACATCATCGCCCCGGAAGCTGATATACTTAGTGCAGAAGAACGGTTACGGTGGAATACGTATTTTACAGTATCCCCCATGGAGCGCCATATTCAGGTGCTTGTTTTTTTGGTTTTTTATTCAGTCTATCACACTACGCCGATACACTAAAAAAAACTAGCCCGTGAGCGGGGGGGGGGTCTGGGGGCTTAGTTAAATGCTACTCTATGGGAACTTAACTCACCGTACCGGTTCCTTATGCATGAATAATACCCATACAGTGAAACCTCCGATAATTCCAGCAGGTAGGGAGTAGCAGAAGGCTAGAAATAAGGGGAGGATGGAAACAGGAGGGGTGTCTTGGCACAGGAAGCCAGACAAAACTGGATAAATCTAGTGATATTCCATGATGGCGAAGAGAACACATCCCATTATTCAACTCCGCTAACTCGCTGGCAGGGCATTTTGCTTGAAGGGTTTGATGGTAATGATTTTTGCTCTTACTACCATGAGAATCATGGCTTTTATGCTTGTAAATTCTTCTAATAGCCCCTTCAGACGTTCACGCATATGGGATTTGTTTATCTCTTTCACCTCTCCATTCCGTCTTTTCCCTGCACTTCTTTTTTTTTCAAGCCAATTTTTCACAGATAGGCGTTTGCTGGAATTAAGATCCGTTGGATGTCCTGGAATGGGAAACTATAGGTCTGGAATTTTTAGAGGGATTTCCCATACGTCAAATATGGTGGCTCTACAAACACTGGAACAAGTAGAGGGCTGGAAGTTTGGGAGGTGGGAAATATCGGAGGTTTCACTATACTAGGTTCCCTAGCATATCAACTCTCGCACCCGCAATCTCTGATCCCTACCCATCTATGCTCAGCTTGTTAAGTTATTATGCTCTCAGCTCCTCCTATTACTCCTGTACTAGCTATTGCTTATTAGTGTTAGTACTACCTGCCTCTGCAAACATAACTAACTAAAATTCCGGAATCGCTGTCTTTCATGCCCCGCACCGCACAGGACCAGCGCTGAGGATTTGGTCATGTGTTATCACTCGCTGGGGAGTTCGGTCTAGGAAAAGCAGTGGAGTTGAGTAGTTTTTGGAAGGAAGTAAAACGGTGAGAAGTTATGTGTACGATATAAATTGCCAAAGGCCAATGTTAAAAAAAACCCCCATAGTAAACATCGGATAATGATGATCAGTGCCCCTGCAAATAAGCCAAAATTACTATTATATAGTAAGTTATAACGCTGCCTAGTGCAAGCCCCGACTACTGAGCCCCGCCCCAGGTATTGGCACCATGTGATACTTTGATCTCGGATTCTGTAATAGTTTACATCCCCGCGTCTCATGATTCCAAAGTTCCCCTAAAGGGAGATCCACACACGCGCCGTCCTCCCTCTTCCTCGCTATCCTCCCCCAACCCCGCCATTGCCCCTCTTTAAACACTCGCTCCTATCAAGGCTCTTAGGGCATATTCTGATCCCTCCACTTCCGAATAAATGCATCCACATCATATCTGCTCATCCCGTGTTGTTTCATAAAATGTGCCTTAAAATTATCGACCCTCACAAATCTCGAGAGATGGCTGCAGGAGTCGAATGGGCAAGCTGGTCCGCGTGGATCTTCATTATGCTTCCTAGACGTCCTTCGGTGTCGCTCCAAGTCCGTGGGACGTCCAAATGTCACCCCACAGACACATACATAGCGACCTGGGCCTGAGTGATTGGCTTCAATATCCTGGTTTTCATCATGGGTGGGCGGGGGGGGAGGAGGAGGGGCAAAAATGTTCACATTTTGGTTAGGGGAATGTCCCCAGCCTTGGGGACTACTGGCCGGTTGCTGCCACTGTATAGCAGAAGGTTGAGGGTGATTGGGATTAGGGTAGAAGTAGCTGTCAACGGAGTCGGTAGTGTATCCGGTGTCTTGGGCTGGCGAGGCGTCCAGGTAGTCAAGCAAGGCAAGATCAAAGGCGGCAGTATCCAATTGATCCGGGGACTCTTCGTGCAGGTATTTCAAAGAACTATCAAGTCAGTTTAGGTGGTTAGTTCGCTATTATGGGATAAGCGTTTGGGAAGAGTGGGGGGTAGGAGCTTGTGTACTTACCCGCCCCTTCGGATAGGTTTAGTAGGATCGATATCACTCGAACTGGTGGCGCTCAACCTATCTAGTGAGTCTCTTTGCGACATACTAGTCAGGCAAGTGTCATATGATGCGATACTTTCGGATCGTTGGGGGCTTTCCCGGGCGCTGTGAGGCCGACTTTAGGTGGTTAGTCACTGCTACTGGTACAAGTGCTTTGAAAGAGATAGGAGAGAGGAGCTTGGTCCTTACCCGGAATTATGTGTAGGACTGAGATTAATGCCGGATGAACCTAGAAGGGTGGGTTGGGAGACGCCAATATCCCAGGAGTGGATATCCCGAGGGGGGCTACTGGATGTAAGTGGGTCTGGGGTGCTCCACTTGAGGTCTAGCTCCGATTTGCTCTCAGCCATTGTGTTGAGCCTCAGTCGCCTGTCAAAGATGGTTGTTTCTCGTAGAATTTGATCAATCCTGATGGCAACTAATCCTAGTCTGGGTATGCGCCTGTTAGGATAACTCAAGGTAGATTTCCTACTGCCGGTGACTATACGTACACATTTGGCATAATTTGGATAATTCTCTTCAGAATATCTGCTTCCAAGATGCTATCCATTGCGCCAGAAACGGGATCCTCATCTAGTCTAGCGCGAACATAACTAATAACATCACTTTTGGTAGCAGTTATGGATACAACTGTTACTGCAATATCAAGTTGCGTTTCAATCTCCATCCGGATGTCGGGTTTTCCGGTCAAGAACAGTCGAGTCCCTGGCGACTTCTGAAGAATTTCTCTTAATTCATTAAGAAGCTTGAGTCGATCCTTTACTCTGCATTCGCTGAGAGCATCGATGCATATAATAGCACGATGTGAGGACGTGATAGTTCGAAAAAGCTTTGCAATTTGAGCAAATTTCAGTGCCCGGCCGCCAACACCCATCCTCTCCTCACGAAAAATACGAAGGACCTCCTCTGGAATATTGTCTAGTCCATCAACGAGCTGCTTCAGCAAGGAGCCCAGGATATCAGTCGGGGACAGCTCCTTTTGGGAGGCGCGGTCGAGGTAGAAACTGACAACAACAGTGCTTTGGCTTCTTGCCTGATCGCAAAGTTTATCAATTACTAAGGAACTAAAATTAGAACTTGTAAGCATATCTCTTTCACTTCCCTCTGGGATTGCTTCTCTTACCTGATATGTGTTTTGCCGACACCCGAATCCCCGTAGCAGAACAGTGCCGCCCTACCACATCCGCGGTTCCCGCTACTATCGTACCAGCTTCTAAATTCCTCAGTTTCCAAAAACCAGTCTCCAACGGTGTCAACCCGCATACTCTGAAGGTTCTTGTGTTGGATTCGGGGGTCTAGTGGGGATAACCAGGCCAGAATTTCAGCCCGCTCACCGGCCTTAGGATCCTTATTTGAGGCATTTAAAGAATTGGAGTCATTAGAGAGATCTCGAATCCTGAGCATGATCCGTGTTTTGTGGATTAGGGTAGTCTGGATGAGTTTCAAAATATCATGGATGGCTGGCCGTGTGGAGTTCTGAGATCTGAAGGCAGAGGGATTTTTCACGAACCCTCAGCCTCATGGGAGAAGGCGCAGAGCAACATCACAGTTGCAGATTGGCAGTCACCTGACCTGCAGGGAAGAGCACACCGTAAAAACTATTAAAATCCGCCATCCCAGGCAGCCCTCTAATCTCCGAAGTTTGAGTTAAAACATCCCGAGGGATATTAGCATTTTCCCAAAACAGAAAATGATCGGCCCAATGGGCATCTTGGATCTCGCGAACAGGTATTCGCAATTGCATTAACTTGTCCGGCTAAACCTATCCAGGGCAAACATGCCGATTATGGCTGAGAATCTGATGGCGTATTTCAAGAGTTTTTACCGGAAAGCAGGTCCTTGGGCTGGCCTTGTCCAGAGTTGCACATTGAAGTGCACGAACGCCTGAGGAATCCAGTGGTAGTATTCGGGTGTGGGCAGGGGTCTCTCGGCCTCTGGGGAGCTGGCGTTTGCTTTAGTTGATATTTTTTGAGAGGACTTCACTTCTTCCCCTGTGCTCCGTCCCCTGTTTTTCTAGGGCTTTCGCATTGCTGGTAGTTCTTCTGAACCACTTTGAAAGCATTCATCATGCCGCATTTATTGTATGGGGGTCTGATGAAAAAAGCCAGAACCTGTGTAAACCATAATTGTCTGGACTAATTGACAAATAGAAAAGTATTAGGATTGGGTCAGTGAGCTTATTGCCAAGGTGCGAGGAGGGAAGCTAGCTAGTGGTATTGATCTCTAAAGTTCCCCACACATTGTCCACACCGGGGGGGGGGTTACTAAGATAAACAACAATCCAATAAGATAGAATCCACACAACACCCGAGGTGAGGAACCCAAGAATGAAAACTCGGTTAAGTTGCTAATAAAGATAAACGGCAATGAGAGAGATATCAATATACTGTTAGGGGGTTATAATCATGTTCCAGAGCTTGCCAAACACTATTTCCATTGAAAATAATGAAGAGGGTACTGCTCTTGCTATGTCAGGAGTCAATGATATTTGGCAGCATGTTGTAGACAATGCCTGTGGAGCTGGGGTTCTTACTACCTGTTACAATCCACTCCTCTTTGGGGTATACTAGAGGCAGGTAACCACTACTCCTGTAGTGATCTCACGTTCAACTTCTCTTCTGTGTATGATAACAACTGAGTATACAGATTGTTGTTATGGATGATTGATTGCTAAGCTCATGAGAGACAATATAGTCTCTATTACAAATAGTGATTAGAGAAGAATTTGGTTTCATATTATAGTGGGCTAGTATGCTTATGTATACCTATGATTGGTTTATTGTTTCATGAATTATATTTATGAGGTCATATATTATAATGTCTTTCACACTTATAACCCCTTTAGGGCACATGACTTGTAGTAAGTATTATGATTGGCTTTGGTAGGTCAGGCAGTGACTCAAATAAGTTAGACAAAGGATTTCACAGTGACTTAATATGAGTTATAAGTACATATAACTCAAGGGTTTAAGTCACAAAGGGTTAAGATTGTGGAAAGAGCAGATATAGAAGGCACATAGGATATTAGAGAGGATAGTTCTTTACACAATTATCTAAGTACTTTCTTATCTATTATATTATAGGAATACAATACTTTATTATACTACTACTCTTGGTACTATTCCTAGGAAGACTAGTTCTTAGATAGTATTATATAAATTAGTCATATAAGATAGCAAGACAGAAGAGAGATTTTGTGTCGAGAATGTGAAACTATATCTTATTAAGTTTAACAAGATAAAATTAGTTGCTACAAGTATTACCTGAGGGACAGGGATTGTAATGTTGGTTTGCATCCACCCTAGAAGCACCTAATAAAATAGATTGAGAAAATGAAGACAGTATTAAAGTAGCAAGACTTGATAGTTCAATATTAGGAGAAAAACTTGAGAAAGCACTAAGAGTATTGAGAGCTAGCAGCCCAACAATACTAGAGTCAGGATCACCAGGTCTATTAGAAGAAACAGTAATCGAGGCAAATACAAGAAGGCACACGTTGGTAATTCCTATGGGATATCAGCAAAAGTTCACATTTGACCCCCATACCTCATGAGGGATAGGGGGTATGGGGGGCCAAATTATAAAACTCAAGTTGTTGTATCTCTCGTCCATGCCCCATAACTCCGGAATAAATCTGGGGTTACGGGGCATTGTATTTTGGGTAGGTAATTTCGTTGTCATGAAACGTTTTCCGGACGAGCTTCGTCCTCTTTGAGCCATTGCACGGTCCATTTGCGGTCGACTCTTTGACTTTAGTGGATCCGGCATTACTACTCGGGCCAGGAATTGTTCTGCTATGAACTTCAGTGCTATGACTCAATCATGCTTCCCGACAGCCCAAACACGCAATTGTATAGACTATTCCAGCTTTGACCCTTTCCCCTGTATTGCATCTAGTATTACCTCTGGCGCCAGGAATAGTTCCGTTGAGGATTTCTGCCTCATGACTAAATCATGCTTCCCAACAGTCCAAACATGCCGTTGTCTGGTCTATTCCAGCTTTGACCTTTCCCCTATAGTTTATCTGGCATTATCTCTTGCACCACGTATTATTTTTTCTTGTTGATTCAAATATCCTGTTCTGAATTTCCTATTGACAAACTCTTTGCGAGTCAGATCGTCCTCAATGCACCATTCTCCGTAGTTCTTCTGCTTTCCTAATTCTCGCTTACTTCTCACCTTCCTTCATGCCATTGACTCATGACCTAATCCAGCCCCAATAATTTCTCTGTGTATATAATATCTAAGCGGACACTATTCGTCGCGTTTGCGACCAGGACTGTTGATTATTTAATGATGCGTGGCCTGGCACTGGCTTCTTCCTTCACTGTTCTTGGCTTCCTGGCTTCTTCATGGCTCTTCCGGACTTTCCCTCAGCCCTAAGCGACTTTCTCCTAATGTCTTTTTTCACAAACTGGGTTGAAGTCTAACTCTAAGTGGCATATTCAAAATAATAATAATAATAATAATAATAATAATAAGCTTTTTTATTTGTTTATTTTATTGAAATCTACATTTGTTCCAAATAGGACATTACGTGTGCCCATTCAACTTCTCTTCAGGAGCCTCAACTGCCTCCCCCACTTTGGGATCTGAATGATCGTCCTGGACCTTGCTTTCCTCATCACCTGAAATCTGCAAATCCAAATATCCCGCGGCTTCTCTGTCCTTCAGTGGGGTACCAGACACCTGATCTGATATCAATCCACCCTCCCGGAGCATTTTCTTAATACCTGTTTTCGTATCTTCAACAAGTTTATCTGGCACTCCTGGTTGCAGTCATTGCCAGGTAGCACGCTGTCGAAGATAGACATCTAAATTTTCTAGTGAGTATGATAGACTTTACAGCGGCAGATTTGAATCCTTAAACGAGTCAATACTAACTTTGTGATATTAGAGCGGAAAAATCTGTAGGTTAAACAAATGATCCGGAACTCCAAGCCTTGAGAGAATGATACAGACATGCTGTGGTAGGGCATATCAGGACATCGTTAGTACGATTAAGAAATGATATATTGGTCCTCTCTCGTATTTTCGAACCCAGGTACCACTTATGAATCAAGAGTATTGCTATCTCGGGGGCCGAAAAGCGCCAACCAGAGTCCTGTCTGGGTAAGCCTTATCTGGTCTCACTGGGGATGATCTGAGTTCACTAACTTGTTGTTTACTTGGGTAGCATGTAAACCGATCATTTTCGAATAAATAGGCAACTCGCGCCTTTATTTCAGCTGGTGGTATTTGCAAGAAGTCATACAGGTTCTCAATCATGTTATTGCTGTATGAAACTAGATGTGACCTGGCCCTCGACTGCCTTGATTTCAACTAAATATATCTAATTAGGCGTGATCAGTCTCCAATAGGACATTCTTCATCAATTAAAGGTCTTACAAAAGTCAGTGCCCAACTTTCCATTACCCTATTTCCCCAACCTAACTTTCTAGCTACCATTACCCAATAACCTTCAAGAAGCGTATCATTTTCAGCAGGCTTTACAAAGGGATTAACAAACCACGTATGATACAGGACTATATTGGCAGCGTTCTCAAAGATTATCCTAGCCTCACACTACAATGTATTACTTTTTGCCGATTGTGTGACAGGGGTCCCGATATTAGACTCTGGAAAGTCTGGATCAGCTATACTACATCGTGAATGGGACAGCATAATTTCTTCCACTTCGGGGATATTAGGAATATACGGTGAGAATTGTGATGAATCGTCTCTGGGATGGCCGGAATGTAATTGTACAGCCTGCTCTTGTAATGCAAGCCCCTGCGAAGGGCCATTTAGAACCCCCTGTGAAGGGCAATTTAGAACCAGCGTTGGGGTGTCCTCTGTACTCTTTCTTATAAGAATGTCAATTGAAAAATGTTATTAGATTTACTTACATATCTTAACCGGCTCCTGACTCTCCGGGGAAGTGGCTGCTGGAGTGGTTTAGCAGAATGTGGTTCGTCCCATCAGTGACGTCTAGGAGGAATCTCATCATTGTCAATATCTGTAGGTTACTCTTCGTCATAATAAACTCATCATTGTGTTTCCAGCGATGGCGTTGAAATATCTGCGAAGGCTACTGGAGGTCTCGACGATGATGGCAGGGCTAGGGGGGCAGATCATACTAGTCTTGTCAAGATTGGGGGATTTAAGTCTTGGGTGAGCTCATGTTGGCCCCCAGGAGGCATGACTGACCTCTGCTGGTATTTCTATTCATGATTGCGCGTTTATATGAAAGCACTAGAGGAGACAAAGGAATTAGATGTAGTGATAAAAGTTCTGATAGGAATTGACCTCATGGCGTCGTATTGGGGACAAACAGCGTCATATTAGTGATGAAGAAGCTTTATGTTATTGTTACTACATGGACTTCTTGCTATGACCCAAGGTCTGTAAGAATCAGTGGGATGGGCTCGGACAATCCTAAAGCCATTGGGCCTCTATATGTTTCAAAGGCTAATTGCACGGATGGCTCCGAGGCCAATAGAGAATGTCTGTTTGGGATTGCAGGGACAGGATTTCTAATGTGTGCTTGGATGAACATAACATATCATTTCAAAAGATTGGATTATACAGGCAAGGATAGGATAGAGGATAAAAGGGACATTTAGCGTCCCAGAAAAGCTTTCTATTGCACTCAACTAATTCTAAAAATAAAAAAACTACTAAAAGCATTAAAATCTAAGAATACCGGGTAAAATATATAAAAGCCGGATGACAGCGCAAACAGGACTAAGACAATGATTAATAGATAGCAGCAAAGCAGAAGCAAAGAAGCAAAGGCCATAAAACCAAAGAAGAATTACCCAAAGGCTTAAAGAATACGCAGCTGTGTACAAAATGAGTCCCAGAAAACCCAACCAATGGATAGAAACCAGAGCAAAACAGAGTAAGAAAAAACCTGTTAAACAAAAGAGAGTCTACCCGAAAGACCCAAGAAGGTACTACCCGGCACAAACAAGGTCCAACCCCGTCTTCGGCGCTGAACCCATGCATAGAAATGAAAGCACAAACTAAGAAAGCCATGGAAACCAAAGACAAAACCACCCAAAAGCCAAAAGAAGATGCTCCCCAGCCCAAACAAACCCTAGGCATTGCCCCTATTGCCCCTATTGCCCCCATAACCCCAATTACCCCAATTACCCCCATTACCCCCATTACCCCCATTACCCCCATTACCCCCATTACCCCCATTACCCCCATTACCCCCATTACCCCCATTACCCCCATTACCCCCATTACCCCATTACCCCCATTACCCCCATTACCCCCATTACCCCCATTACCCCCATTACCCCCATTACCCCCATTACCCCCATTACCCCCATTACCTCCATTACCCCCATTACCCCCATTACCCCCATTACCCCCATTACCCCCATTACCCCCATTACCCCCATTACCCCCATTACCCCCATTACACCCATTACCTCCATTACCCCCATTACCCCCATTACCCCCATTACCCCCATTACCCCCATTACCCCCATTACCCCCATTACCCCCATTACCCCCATTACCTCCATTACCCCCATTACCCCCATGACCCCAATTGCCCCCAGAACCCCCACCCTAATCATCAGCGCTTTTCTCAATAGCGTCATGTACTGATACCTCACACCCACGTGGTGGGATACCCCGGGGAAGAGTCACCATTGGGACATCTTGTCCTGCATATCTGATCACATACACCAGCCCCTGCCTCACTCTGGCATGCGAATTCAGTTCCTGAGAGTGGGTCTGGAACCTAACAAACCTACAATCAATGGTCAGAATTCTCCTCTGCCAGTTGTTGTGGGACCTAGGAAAGGTGCTGCTGCGTCTTGCATGGCGCTCCACATTGTCCTCCTGATCAGAGTCAGATTGTGGCTGTGTGTAGAACTCGGCGACATTGAATTTAGCGGAGAAGAGATAGTTCTGGTTGTGCCCAACAAGAGGCGTATTGGGACGAACTGGGTCCCCACTATCAGGAGGGGCAACAGCTGTTGGGTAGAGGGAGCTGGCAACAGTAAGTGTCGAACACTGGGAGAGACGAAGCCATGCATTGACCTGATCGTTGTCGATCAACTCAATCAGGGTGGTGCTATCAGGAGTGTCATTCAGGCCTTGAATATTGCGGAGAATTCCAATGAATTGCCCGGGGTGTTCACTGGCCTCTACATACTCGCAGGCAGCTTCGCCGAGCTTCTGTAAAGTCTAGTGCCTGAGAACAGCCAGCGTACTCTTGTTTGGCATAGCGTTATTACCAAGATTTATCCTTGGGAGCCCACAAGCCTACCTAGGCTCAGAAAGTGTGGTTGCAATGAATATCATTCGTACCGGTTTCTCCTTATGAACGGTTGGTTGGGGACGAGTAAGGGCCATTTCATCTCTTGATCTGAATCCAGATGCAAGGCCAGGGCCCCGAGCTCCCCCCTCTTCCTCTGCATCTGAATTAAGTCTAGTATTCCTATGAGACTCATCCTCCTTTTTCAGGACATCCATCATGACAGGATGCAGAGCAATGTGGAAGGCCCGATGTTGGCCATTTTGGGTGGAGTTGAATTTGACTTGGATGCCTCTTAGGGCAATTTGTGAGACCATCTCCATCCTAAGTTTGTTCAACAAAGTGTTACCGGCTTGCATGCGAGAGGTGATATTCCTCTCTTTGCACTTCTGGAGAATGTAAATGCCAACGGCCCGGTATCTCCTCCCTTTCAGGGTTCTTCCCTGACCAGTGAGGTTTAGCTCAGTTCAGAAGAGGGCAGTCGTAACACGACTATAACCACCAATCGGAGACTTGGTATTAACCAATTACATTCTGTGTAAAACAGACTAAATGGGATCCATAAAAGACTAATCCGAATTAGGTAAGGATGTTCTTGGCATGCAGAAGAAGATGGGAAATCCCAAAGAAATCTTGCAAATAGTGATATGTAATTATTCCATCTTTGGAAAGATGCAAATGAGACAAACAGAAGACTAACAATAGGGGGGAGAGCAAGCGAAAACAGGGCGCCGCTAGTGTATTAAGCGAATAGTGGTTAGCTATCGTGTCACATTAAGGCTTTAGAAGAGCTTGTACCAGCCATGCACAAATTCATTCAAGAACTTACGCAGCACTTTATCGTGCCCGAGAAGGCACTGAGAAAGACCAGGCCTTGGGTTGGTATCTCTAGGAGGCCGAGAAAGGAAGAAAAGAGACAAATGGTGGCATAAACATATCTTTAGGAGGTAGAAGCGATTGACAAGCTTCGCTTCAATTAACAGTAAGTTACCAGTATTCTATGGATAGCAATAAGTATAGCCTAAGAAAAGCCTAAGAACGGCTCATTTCGGACGTTAGGAACAGCGGACGAGACTTACCGGTATAGTTGGTATCAAATCTGAGTGAGACTAAATGATCGTGGAAACAAGTTCTCGTAAATATGTATCATATCGTTGTAAAGGGAAAATTCACTTTTGGAGGACTAAGAAGGAGAAAGAGAAGCTGTAGATTGATTAGAAGGTAATGAAGGAGTGGAGAAGCAAAATCCCCGCGCAGCGAGGTGTTTATATAAGGAAGAGCGTACTATTCAAGCTGTTTGTTATAGTATCAAGAGTTCTAACAACTTAGACTAGTTTGAAAGAGACTGTTAAATGTCCCCACTTGAACGTAGAACATGCTTCTGTGCCTGTACAAAAAAGTACAGATATACACCTGCTGTGAGACAAAGAAGTAACAAGGTAAGCTTGTACACTTGAAAAGGTGGGTTGAATAAACATGAATAAGCTTTTCAAGAGTGCTTTAAGAGACAACGATGTAATAGGCAGGGTTGTGACTACTCCTGCTTTCTTGATGTGGGTTCTGATCAGGAATATTAGAGTATGGTATATGAGGGCTTGCCATTAGATTTGGCCCTCTCAAAGTCTGAAATATACCGAATAAAGGACATCAGAGGTTTAGCATATAATTCACGCTGGTTATCATTTTTTAAAAAGTAATCGTAGATATAAGTGTTAAGTAAAGTCTTCTTGAGATTTGTAGGAGTCTGTCGTGGCCTTGGGCTGTCATTCATGTTCATCCCCACTGGACCTCCAACGCCCTACCTGGATTTAGTCTGAAAGCTAATGTGAAATAGGGGTATTGAGCTGTAGAAAGTCATTAAAGTAGGAATACTAGTACAATCCTGTTCAGGGGAAGGTGAGAGCAACCTGAACAGTTGGCCTTTCAATTAGAAACAAGTCACACCACCCATCTTGCAAGTTTTTCAAGTTCTCATATTTTTTCTACCCCTGGAAACATCTCAAATTTATAGAACAGACAGTGTAACGCTGAATTTGGTCCTATTTGCACCCTTTTGCCTCTAATAACATCTATCTATAGCACACTACCGGTCAAGAACTAGTTATTCAATTACTAAACCCATCCAAGCACACCGATATTAGTCTCGAAAAGCAAGTTTAATTATTGCATCTCTTTTATACTGTGTATCAAATCTAATTTGTTCTAGAATAGTACAAGAGTCTCAATGCCTGTATTACAGAAGAAAATATGAGTCAAGTACCTGGTATCAGAAGCATATGTCAACAGCGCATTTTGACCTTGTACAGCCTATTTACAATGAAGAACGGAATTCACAAATCATCCACTATGCCAACTCTGACATAGCCTCTAATCAACTGGGGGAAGAATTTACTACTGCTAAAAACAATATTTAATCAAATGAGTTTGATCTCCACGTAAACGCTGCGGATTCAGACGTGGTAAGTCTTAATTATTTGGAAACTGCGGAAAGTAGACCATTCATTGGAGTACCAATACCGGCGACCTACCCCACTGTGGGAAGGTCACTATCGGATATAATACTGCATGAAAGATCTAAATATGAAATGTGGTCACCTTTCAGAAGCAAGAATGACTTTGAGCTTGCTCAGTGGTTTATTGAAGCAAAGGTACCAAAGGATCACATGGATAGATATTCCCAGAATAACTTGGGACCTGAGAGCAGTAATATTAACTCTGCTTATTAGCTCCTTGATGGCGTTGATCAGTTGGAATCAGGAATGGGAATGAAGAGCTGGAAAGAGGGATTTATATTGTTTGGCGAAGCTGTAAGAAAATGGACCCTATAAGGTCCTATTCTAATCGAAAGTAACAAGTTTCGGATGAGGATGGACCAGAAGTAGCTTCCGTGACACAAAAATTCGTTATCTTCAATTCTATTGATTGTGCTAAATATTTACTTGGTTAAAGATATGTTGCTCAAGTTTAAGTTTACGCCCCTGTAAAGCAATGGAATAGTGAAGAACCACCTCAGAGAGTTTATTTGGAGATGCATACCGCTAATTGGTGGTGGGAGACACAGGTAGGTTTATATACGCTGTTCCATGGCGCTTCCATACTGTTTACTAGGACACGAAATTAACAGCCAGCAAAGTATCAATTACTGAATAGAGCAACACTTGTATCATTCATATATTCCTCAGACGTTACTTGTTTGACCAATTTCTCGTGAGATTAGAAAGCTTGGACAATCTAGATGACAATTGGAAATATCCTATTGAGTACACAGAATAAACTCTCGAAACAAGCAACCATTCTTTTAGGGCTTTTGCCCATACCCCCAAAGATACATGGCATAGCAGCAAGAGATTCACAGCAAAGGAAGGTCAACAATAAGATTCTTTGAAATCTGATGGAAGGGATCTTTGCTCCAATTGTGGTACTTGAGTACTCTGGACTTGAGGTTGGATGCGCTAATAAAAAGGTATGATTGTTTTTCTTACGCCTCTCAGCGTGGATTGCAGATCACTTGGAAAATGTAAGGTTGCACGGTGTTCAACAAAATGAGTGCGCTGTTTGTAACACTCAACCGGACCAGCTAGGGTCTCATTTGAGATGTTCTGCAGCCAGACAAGATTATAGGACATCCCAATATCTCTTCAACAAATACTGTCAACATGACCAGCAGGCCATGCAACAAGTAACAGATTCTGGTTTCAAATTGCTTCATAGGATCTTTTGGGGGCTTCCGAGCATTCAGCAATCTGACCTGCCCAAACCAGATATGCTCCATGTTGTTTACCTGGGAATATTCAAAAAACACATTATAAAATGGCTTATCGGATTTCAAAAGAAATACAAACAGCTACAAGCATTCAATGGTATCTGAAAGGGTGTAGATGTTTATCCTGGCTATTTCACCCTGAACAAACACTACAGTCGGATCTCTTAGTGGCCTGAAAAAGTGATGAACAATCAGGTTAAACTGATACTACCTTGTTTTGCAGCCTCCTTACGTTTTCTGAGTGGGGCAGAATGTCCCATATTCACTAAAGCTCTAACCTGTGTCAGGTAGATTGTCGACTTTACTCTAATGTCACAATATATAAGCCATACCAATGGGATGATTCAATACCTTGACCAGTTCCTTATGGCCTTTCATGATCACAAAGTTGTTTTTAACGAGTACCAAAAGGATAAGTCCACTGCCAGGAAAGTAAGAGACATCACAGCCAGACTTCGAGGTGAGCATAGTGAAGTACTTAATCAATACCGCTATTTGGGAGCTACATTTGCCTAAAGACGTCATATTGGGGATGAGCAACGTCGCGATTTTGATGGAATTGTTTCAGATATATATGATTAGGATGTAGACATTTACTTTGTTAAGATATATCTGTGGAGTCACTTCGGGGACCATATACGGCGCTTTATGAATATTCAAATGTATTCTACCTAGTCTGGTGAAACATGTCACAACATAATGATCAAGGAGGGCTATCAGAGGTGAAAATTAAACGATACAAGTCAACAAATACTACGAGCATATTCTAGCCTTGAAAGCTTCAAAATTCATGAAATGAATATCCAAGTAGATCTATTGTGTCCGATTCGAGATGAAGTACGTGACAAACAGCACACACGGCAAGTCGGTTTAGTAACTAAATAACCAATGCAATTCACACCAACTGTGGAGACCATTTCCCAGCTGTATGAGAGTGTGAGAAATTTTCTGGACCTTTTAATCGATTATTATAGACCGAAGTCATCGGTGAGCCAACATTGTAATGTGGATTTGGTTAAATAGTTTCCAGTTGTGATATGTTGGCTATTACGTGTTCCAGTAGAGAACTTTGATGACGAGAGAGAGGTCACTTGGCACCTTGTTCAGTGTACCGGAACCCAGCATTGGAAGTTAACAGGGCACAGCATGAATGATTGGGATCACTGGATTCAGGTAATAGATGTATTTATGGAGCACTAAAAGGCTGTTATCTGGGCCACTTGGTTTTGATAATGAAAGTTTGCGACCCAAGTACAGGTTTAGTAGAGAGCCTGGTATTAGTTGATAGACTATATGTTGAGAACTCGGGAAAGCTCAGCAATATAAGGGGACTTGTAACCATTACTTTAAGGACAGCAAAAGGCCCAAACGGAACAACTGAGATAGTTGTTAGTATTAAACGGATCATGGGCATACCGTATTTAGTACTCAAGACTACTAGTACGGAGAACAACCGCTGGTATCTAAATAGTAGGATTGATTTTGAAACATTAAAAAGAATCTATTGAAAACTTTACAATAGAATGAACGAAATAAAAAATAGTATGAAAGGGATGCGTAGCGGTGCATTTTGAAACACCTAAGGATACCGATGCTGAACTAACCAAGGTGACAAATAGGAGTGGTACAGAAATGCAAAGCGAATCATGAATGTCAGGAGAAGGACGAGAGGAGGCATAAAACATACGGACTTTAGTGAAATAAAACAGATTTGGTACGCCTACTTTGGAAACAGAAGGGTGTATGGGGCCGGTACATGGGTAGAGAGTAGATGATATGACTTGAAGAACGTCCCCGACCGGACGAAATCTATAAGGGAGAAATCAAGGGCAAGAGGGAGAGAGGAAAGTGTGATATAGCACGCTGAGAGACACGAGGTTGTTCTGGACGCGTACTAGGAGTAGAGAGTGCATTTTATGAGGTGAAGAATATCCCCAGGGGGACGAAATCCATAATCGAGAAATCAAGGGGAAGGGAGAGTGCTAAGGGCATGATGTGGCGCTGAGATACAGAAGGTTGTTCTGGACATGCACTGGACAAAGTGGACGCACAATAGCCAAAATGGCCTGGATGGAAATGCAAAAAAAAACAGGGCTCAGTTAAGCGAGACCTTCTTACTAGTCATGCAAGCTAGTGGCCACCTGCAAAAGCGGATGATAAATGGCGCCAAAGGTATGTATGGGGCTTTCAGAAGGCCTGTTGGGTCTTTAGCAAAGGCAGTAAATGCATCAGAGACTGGAGGGACCGGGGGAGGTGGTATTACTAGCTGGTACTGGGAGATATATAGGTAATACATGAGGGAGGCCTTTTTTTGCTGATGGAGTGACCGGCATGGCTGTCAAGTACTATAACTTAAGTACAAATATCAGACAAGCAGATACAACGATTAACTCAAACTATAAGAGGAAACAAGAACCCTTGAAAACTGAAAGCCAAGCTACTAGCAGAATAGAAAGAAGTACAATTACTATTAAGAGTATATATAATATATTGCAACCTGTATTTCGAAACCACCACTCTTACAGGAAAAAACGTAAAAAATCACATACAACAAGCAACAACTAAGGGACTAAGCTATAAAATAGATCACACTATAGGCTGAAGATACTAGAACGACTACAGAAAAGACTTGAGATCAGTTTAGCAAAGAATATAAGAAGTAGTTCACAGGTAGAGATATGGAAAACATGTTTAGAACCGAGATGGAAGAACTAGCTCGAGCAAATTAACAATTAGGTACAACTGAAACAAGTTTAGTCTCACAGCAGCCAAGGCCAACTATGACAACAATACAATGTAAAGACTATTTCTTAAGAGAACTAATATTATTTTTGAAGCAACATAGACACAAGACAGTGAGGAAGTTGAAACGATACAAGACCTGGAGAATAGCGTAATTTAGAAAGAAAACACTCTCAACTTTATCAAAGTATTCAAACTGAGTACTATATAACAAGAGAGATAGAAAGTCTAAGAAATACTAATTGTACCTTTTAATATACAATTTATAATTAGAGAATAGGAAAATGCGAAGACATAGAAATGGCAAGGACATGACCAAATTGGGAACTATCTAACAACAGGTTCAGAAGGTAGATGAGAGAGCCACTATATCTATTATGTGGCAAGCTACATCACTTGGCAGGAAATTGTCCAAACCAGGATAATAGCAAAAATACAAAGAAAATCCAATAGTGACGAAAAGAAGTACTATGGGAAAAATAACCTGCAATGAGAGAAATAGTAATACAAAAGGAAGAGAAGTAGTCCAGAAATGAAGAACGATCCTACTAAGAGATGATCTAAGGGAGACATCTGAATGGAAACCTATTATTACAACAAACTCCTTCACAGTGTTACAACCCTATTCCCTTCGGGTGATACTTGCAGTAGGTAATCACTATCCTCGATAGCGATCATATCCTTCTTGACTTCTGTGCACAATGACAGCTGAGTATACTGGCTTCTGTCTTAGTGTGATATATCGCGAGACTCTTGAGAGACGCTATAGTCTCAGCCCGATAGTGTAAGATATAAAGACTTGATATTGAAAGTATAGTATAGGAAATAACTTAGATGATTGCATGAAGAACTCTCAACCAATTGGGCTTTTTTTTATTTTTTATTTTTATCTCATATATTCGTTGTTAGGTATAAGAACTCAGATGCAGTGCTAGCTATGGTATAAACAAAACCTTAATACCAATAACCATATCACAAAGGAAGAACACAAAGTATCATCTTTAAGCCATATCGAGTACTTGACATATCACCAATACACGGTTAACCCCAAACTTAGAAAAACCTGGAATCAAAAACTCTATTAACAAACGAAAGTTATGAAATTCATTTCATAAAACAAGAAAAAACCACAACTCACAAAAGGCGTGGGGGAGAGTAGGCCAAGAGTCTAGCCGCCAGGGGGGACAAGGAGAAAATCATAGAGGCAGGAGAGGGAGCCTGTAAATAAAACATATCAGGGGGAAGGTTCATTGCCGTGGCTCTCAGATATTCAGCCAGGGACAGAAGGAGGGCAGGGGAAGACCACAATGAGGCATAAGGGCCAACTGAGATGACAGCTTAAAGGTAGTGGGACTGGGCTTCGTTTTTAGCTTCGCAGCAGAGGATAGCGTGACTAAAAGTCTCATCCTCTTTCCCGCAAAGATTCAAGATCAGAGAGTATTCAGCACAGGACCAGGTTGGTGGATAGGTGGCTAGGTAGCTTTTATGAGCTCTCATTTGGTGAATTGGGCCTGTCAAGAACTTTCCTAAACTCATAAAGGGGTGGGGTTTGAGGGACAGGGGGAAGCTATAGTAATCTGGGAGTTGGAAGAGTAATTTCCATTGGTCCATCATGAGGGCTGTTGCATTCTATTGTAAGGCATGGAAGGTCGCTCTCATCAGAGCCTTGAGAGGAAGAGAAGGCAGGTTGGGTAGAAGGGAGCCGTTTATAAGGGGAAAGTAGGAAAGCCAATCCATGAGGGGGTGAACTAGATGGGCGAGGGAATCTACCGGCAGATGTGTGGAGACCAGAGGTGATGGTTGTGGGTTGCGCAATGAAAGCGAAATGACATTTGGCAGGAGGCGGGTACAGAGTTCATGGTGAGAGTGAGGAGCTTGGGCTCTCAATAAGGAGGGAAAGGAGAGGTCCAAACGGCCAGCAGCTGGGTTGATGGGAGGTGGGGAGCAAACCAAGCGAAAAGTGACCATTCTTCGTTTGTGGTCTGGGAGAACTTGAAGGGAGGAGAGGCAAGCTTCTGCAGCCAACACTGGAAGGAAAGTAGAGTGAAAGCAGTTGGAGACCCAGCGTTGGACTTGCCTCTAGTGAATTTCCTTTCGTGACAGAAGGGTATTGGTAGGCATCAAGAGATCGGCACTATAGGATAGGATAGGAAAAACAAGTAAATGGGCTAGCCTGTGGTAGATATGGGGGGAAACTCTAGCTCTAGGAGAGGAGAGATGGCTAACTGCCATCAAGGCGGCTTGGGAAAGGGACAGTCGGTGGGAAAAATTAGCTACTACTATCAAGATGTTTGGAAGCGACCAGTAGCCTAGCCACCTGAGTGACTGGGCAGGGAGAAAAGCTTGGCTGTCCAAGGTGATAGGAGGTGGGTGAGAGGAGCAAGATAGATCCCGTTGCAAGGAGGTGCCCCAATGAATGAGCTCTGTCTTGGGGACTGAGAAGCCCATCTTGACAGCCTTAGCCTTGGCTCTCATGATACCAAAGGCTCTCTGAAGTGCCCTAACATTAGTGCGATAAGAGGAAGAAGCAACAGTAAGACAAAAATCTTTCACATAGGAAAGAACCAGCCCTTTCAAAAGTAAAATATGAAGGCAAGAAATATAAATATTAAATAATAAGGGAGATATAGGCGAACCCTGTGGAGTTCCGACGGTAACAGAAGAAAAAACTCTAGGAGATCCAGGAAAAAGAAGACAATACCGCCTTTCGGTTAGAAAGGAAAAAACCCATGATATGAGATAATGATTGTCCCTTTTTTTGTGAAGAAGAGAACAGAGGATGGAAGCCTCGACATTGTCAAAGCCACCTTTAATGTTGATTAACAAGGAAGAAAGCTTGTTGCCTGGTCGTTGAAGGGTGTGCACTGTATCTACCAAGGAGGTGCAGGCGTCGCAAGAGAAGAGAGGTGGTCAGAATCCACACTGAATAGGAGAAAGGGGACCGAGGAATCTAGCGACTGCAGAGAGACAGGAGGCGACAATTCTTTCCAAGATTTTGGATACTGTTTGAAGGACGACTATAATTCTGAAAGAGATAGGAGAGTCGTAGGAGGGCTTACCAGGTTTGTTGAGGACCACACCATTGGCCCATTTGAGCAAGGCGAGGTGATGGCCGAATAAAAGGAGGGTAGAAAAAGGTCAGACAAGAAGGTGGGAGACAGTGCTGTGGACTCTTTTCCAGACAGCATAGAGAATAGTATCCGGGCTGGGGGCAGAGGAATGGGAGCATTTCAGTAGAGCCTGAGTGACCTTCTGCTGCGTGAGAGGTAGGATGTCGCTGAAGGGTATGAGGATATGGGGAAGAGTGGGTGAGGACCATCAGCAAAAAAAAAAGTCTGTCTTTTGTGCTCCATAGTGAGCCATGTCGTTGAGTTTTACATTTTGGCTAATCGCGAGTGACCCCGATTAATCATGATGCTTCCGATTGTGTCCCCTAATGATCAGATACAAATCTTAATTTTAGAAAAATATGAGCTATTTTTATTAATATCTCATAGATATTTTACATTACAAAGTTGTATATTATGAACTCAAATTTCTCAACTTCGGTATGTAAAAGGTCCATGAGTGCTTCATAACAATTGCTCATATTTTGCAGAAAAAAGAATTAATATTCTCTTCTTTAGTCAAACTAATGGGATTTGTAATATCGTGATCATAGGACTCACAATCTGCCAAAACGTAAAACTCAATGACATGAGGCACAGGGGGCAGGCTGCTTTTTTGCTGATGCACCTAGGAGGAAAGAAATGGGAGAGCAGAGACTCATTAATGGCCATGTGGGAGGAAGCATGGGGGAAGGAGGGAAAGCGAGGAAGGGGGCGACCAAGAGCAAACTTCTTGACAGTTCAGATAGACCTAGGAGTAGCATCAGCAAAAATAAGTCTCTGTGCCCTGTGCACCCTATGTGTCTGGCGCACCTGGAGCATATAACGTCAACCGCGAATCAGGATGCAACCTTGTACTCGCTTAACTCAGAGCACACCTGGCGCAACACCACAACTTTCTGAACCCACCTGGCGCAACACTACATTTTCCTGAACACACCTGGCCCAATACCACATCTTCAGGAAAGAGTAAAGGGTGCCCCCTTATCCACTCTTAACCTAGGTCACAGCATATATCAAGTTCATAAAGCCCTTTTAAATAGTCTATTTTATCTGTAATTCTACTACTAGTTATTTACATAAGAATTGCCCCGTCACCACCTGTGGAAAAACCCGGCATTAGGATCCCCACCCTTCAGAAGGTGATAGCGCGATGGAAACCCCTTCTATGGAGACGCCCTTTTGACTGTGGACCGCCTGGATGGTGGAGAACGCCGTCATAAAAGGGCTCCACGATCGCATGCCTAACGCCCCAGGAATCTGGCTATAAAGTCAGCGCTCAAAAAACCCACGATAAGGAATCCCCCTTCAGAGAACTCTGTAGCGCCATGGGAAATACTTGTATGGACATGCCCTTTTGGCGGTGGACGGATGGGATGGCATAGAACGCCGTCGTAAAAGGGCTTCGCGATCGCATGCTTAACGCCCCCGGAATCTGGCTTTAAAGTCAGTGCTCTGTAAACACCCAGGACTAAAAAAACCTGGAATAATGAACCCCCTTCAGAAGACTCTGTAGCGCCATGGAAAATGCTCGTATGGAGACGCCCTTTTGGCGGTCGACAGCCTGGATGGTGTAGAACGCCGTCATACCAGGGCTCCACGATCGCATGCCTAACGCCCCAGGAATCTGGCTATAACGTCAGCGCTCAAAAAACCCGGCATAAGGACTCCCCCTTCAGAGAACTCTGTAGCGCCATGGAAAATGCTCGTATGGGGACGCCCTTTTGGCAGTCGACAGCCGGGATGGTGTAGAACGCCGTCGTAAAAGGGCTTCATGATCGCAAGTCTAACACCCCCGGAATCTGGCTATAAAGTCAGCGCTCAAAAAACCTGGCATAAGGACTCCCCCTTCAGAGAACTCTGTAGCGCCATGGGAAATGCTTGTATGGGGACATCCTTTTGGCGGTGGACAGATGGGATGGCGTAAAACGCCGTCGTAAATGGGCTTCGCGATCACATGCTTAACGCCCTGGGAATCTAGCTTTAAAGTCAGCACTCTGTAAACACCCAGGACTAAAAACACCCGGCATAATGATCCCCCTTCAGAGGACTCTGTAGTGCCATGGAAAATGCTCATATGGAGACGTCCTTTTGGCGGTGGACAGATGGGATTGCGTAGAACGCCGTCGTAAAAGGGCTTCATGATCGCATGCCTAACGCCCTGGGAATATGGCTATAAAGTCAGCGCTAAAACAACCCGCCATAAGGACTCCCCCTTCAGAGAACTCTGTAGCGCCATAGAAAATGGTCGTATGGAGATGCCCTTTTGACTGTGGGTAGATTGGATGCCGTAGAACGCTGTCGGAAATGTGCTTTGCACTCGCATCCCTAACCCCCAGGGAATCTGGCTTTAAAGTCAGTGCTTTCCAAATAGCCAGGACTAAAAAAACCTGGCATAAGGACCCCCTTCAGAGGACTCTGTACTAGGGCTATGGAAAATGGTTGTTTTGTGAAGCCTTTAGAGTAAGCTGGGGTTGAGATCATTAGTGAGGGGGTGGTGAAAGTGTAGTGATGAAAGTGTGGAATCGCGTCACGTCAAAGGCTAAGTGCCGAGAAACCACAAGACCACTGGCAGAGAGTGTCCTAGCTATCACTCGCTTTCACACTGGAGTGAACTGGCATTTTCGCTCTCTGAATGATCAAGTTCTGAAAATAGAATACTAGTAGTACCTTTGCCCGGTGTTAGTGTCTTTAGTGCAAATTTAAGATTAAGAGTATGGTGGCTTTCTCACTTAGTGCTCATACTAACCTATCTGTCTTTGCCAAGAGTAACCCCTATCTTTGTATGAGAGAAGGCTAGGATACAAGTCAGAAGGCAGGTATTGACTAGGGGGTACTCAGGAAGTAGAGTAGTTGAGTGGGCTATCCAGATGTGCGATAGTGTTGTGAAGTGCGTCCACAAAGTTGGGGGGTAATTTAGGGTGGCAACGCACCCCAGGCGAAAAAGAGCCTTGCAACCTGCGTCAGGGCGCACCAGGTGCTGAGGGCGCAAAAGTAAGATTACTTGCGTCAGGGCGCAACACTAGCGCACCTGACGTATGGTATATTTTTGCTGATGAGTGTCGGTAAGAAGTGACTTCTAGTGGGTGTGTTTAGCACGTTTGATAGCCTTGAAGTAGCCACGTTTAGAGAGCCTTACTGCCAGGACGTCTGGGGGTGAGCTAGTTTGATGGGCCTTCCGGGTTGAAGTCTGGAATGCTCTACGAAGGAGGGACAGGAGGGGAGACCATCAGGGTTTAGAGTGTATAGAGGATGGAGAGAGTAGAGTGTGGGAGATAAGTAATATGGTGACAGCGGTGAGGTTAGTGTCAAACCAGGTTTCAAGTGAGTAGAGTGTTGGAAGGTGGGGAGCAGGGCTAATGATAAGCCCATCAAGTAGGGGGGAGAGGGTGTCCCAGTTGGTAAGGGACGAATTTGGGGCTGGGGGAGGAGAGAGACGTTTAGGGTAGATGAAGTAAACAGAGATGGGGATATTATCTGACCTAGTAGACAGGAGAGATGTTTCTCATGATTTGAGGAAGGGGAGAAGGGCTGGGGAGGCAAAGGCCAGGTCAATTAATGACGGTCGAGCCGAGCCTCCAAGTGGAAAACGGGCATATGTTGAAATTTCATAGTATTTCCTATCTATATTTCATGATTACTGTCATATTTTTTTATACTTAGTTTAGGTTTCTGTACTACCTGTCACCGTTTACATTACAACAGTTAGAGCATGCATTGCGGTATTGCATTACCTATTTTGGGATAATATTTGGGATTTTCTGATGCATTTCTTATCCGATATTCGGAGCTTTATGAAAGACTTTTTATATATTTATGCACCTTTCTTGGTCATAATATTTCTAATTATCTCCTAATAATCGCTTCATACCACCTCATAGTTATGTATATTATTTGGAATTTACTTTGCAGGATTTCAGGATTAAACATTGTTTGCACTTTTGTTTCCCTTATATTTCCTTCTTACACTTGATGTTTGGGCTTCTGTATAAATATGGTTGCTATCGCCCACCTTGCTTAGAGAGAATAAGAACCAGAACTTCTACTGATTTGCTCTACTATTATCTATCCTCCTCGCTTAGCATGTCCTGGCCGCACCCCTTATACCTGCCTAGTATTATCCACCTAGAATAAATCATACCTTAGTTCCCATTTTGAACAGGTTATAGGCCTGTGCCCTTCTTACTGAATAAGAAATACGTTTACACACTACCTCCCCATAGTTCAAGCAATTTAACTTCTGGTTGGTTGAACGCGTTCCTTTCGGTTGTTACAGAAGCTGAATTTTTCTTGGTATTGCCTGTGTATAACCCCTTTTACTTCTCTTAAAAGGATGTTTCTCCCGGTTGCAATGCACTTTCCTTTTTTCCCTCAATAACTGCTCAGCCTGCTCAGTAGTGAACCAACTTTGACTTTCTTCTTATGGAAATAATAGCTTTTTGTTACTTATATCAGATTGCATAGCTTTTGCGATAGGTATAAGAGAGAATAAGTTAGAGATGCTCACAAAATACTAAAAGGGCTGACAAAAGTGCTGAAACAAGTTCTTATTATTTTTCGAAGAATCTTTTGACACTTTACCTACAAATATGTCTGAAATTGATGGAAGTGGTGATACTAGTGAAGCCAGTGGATCTGCCCCTGCTCCTGCTCCTGCTCCTGCTCCTGCTCCTGCTCCTGCGGATAGAGGAAGGTTTACTCGATCAAAATCCAAGGCCAAAGGCAAGCCACCCAAGTCTGCATCTCCTTCTCCCTCACCTTCTCCTCGACCCAGCATTTCCGTTAATTCTGAACCGGACAACCATACAGCCAGTACCAGAAGGGCACCTCCAACAAACTATAAGTTAACCTCCGTACCAAAATTAACTTGCTTGGAATACTATCGTCTTTGGCGAGATATCTCTTAGTATATTTTCGAATTGTACGACTGTTGGGATATAGTCCAAGGAACGGAATATGCCTTGGACATTGATCCAGAAGATGACAACTCTAATGCCTACTCCAATTACCAGGATCGCTACAACTGTGTAGTGAAATACTTCATCCAAACCATTGACTCCTAATGGTTGATACTCCTCACTACCTATAAAATGTGTTTCAAAATTTGGACAGTACTGGAGGATAAATTTGCTAGAGAAAATACTTCCTCCTTCTTCGACTAACTTAATTCTGTTTTTGATACCAAGTACGATGCTGTGGAACCTATTTCAGACCACATCAATAAGTACCATGCCCTGTGGAATCAACAACAACTTAACTATTCTACCGCTGCCTCCACTGATCAATACTCCCTACCATTTGCATTCAAAGCAGTATTCGAATCTTTAGAGGCTAAAGCAGCCCTCCTCCTCTACCCCCTTCCCGTGTTAATGAGTAACATTATTGACAACCTTCAAATCAAAGAGGACCTTACCTACAATGATGTCTACCAACGTTTGCTAGACTTCAAAACTCCTCCTGCAGGTAACTGTGCAGATAACAAGGTGTATAACAGCGCTGATGTTAAAGGAAAAGGAAAGGCAAATGGAAGGAACCCTCACCACAAGGGCCCCTCAGCCAACAAGGAATGTACTTAGTGCATGAAACATTACGGTGAAGCTAGTACCAAAGGACATACCTAGAATGAGTGCCATAAACTAAAGGCCAAAAACGAGAATGAGAAGAAGAAGAAAGAAGGAAATGCCAGTAACATGGCAAAGATCAGAACGGAAGAAACTTCAGAACCAGTCAGTACACTATCCTCTCTCCGAACCACTACCAATAACTCTCAACCCAAATGGATTACTAATACAAGCGCAAGCTCACATATGACAAACAACTTAGACCTTCTTATAAACTTCAAGATGGAGAAACTTGAAGGCACCGTTAGGTTAGGTGATAACTCATAATACAGTCATGCGGCCGTGGTACAGTCAAGATCTTGGCCAAAACATCTAATGGTCATGTTTCTTCTGTCTACCTTGAATGTATTCTTTGGGTTCCAAGTTTGGGTTGTTGTTGTAATTTGTTATCGTGGCGTCCTATGAGTTCTTTGGATAAAGGGTGTTGTTTGGTTAGATTCGGACTGGATATGTACATTCTTAGGGAAAAAAAAGAAAGGTTATTTGGGGAAAGCTTGATGGACATGATTATGTTGTGCAAGAAGAGAAAGAAACAGCAAAGAAGATGAGTTACCAACAGTGGCATGAGGCCTGTGGATATCCTTCAGCCGACTATCTCAAAAGCAACTATTATTCTGACACTTCCACTATCCCCAAAGTTCTGAATAATTGACAATGCGAAACTTGTATTAACTCCAAAAGTATCCAAAGAGAGCTTACATCTTTGTCACAAGAAGAGCGAGCAACTATAGCTTTGGATTTAATCTATTCTGACCTCAGCAGAAGATTTTCGAAAACCACCTTAGCCAAATCAAACTACCATGTTATCCTGATCTATGACTGCACTCTATATAGCTGGGTTTACCCATCTACCCTACATCGGACACGGTCAAAGTCTTTGTTAGTTTCATCCAAGAACATTGAACAGAGGACCACACTGTTATCAAAAGATTCAGAACAAATAATGGAGGCGAGTATGTTAACGCATCCATGTTAACATTGGTAGAAAACTATAGTATCAGACATGATCATACCCCTCTCTACGCTCAAGAATCTAATGACATCACTGAACCGTATAAGCGTAATATGATTACTGCTACCCGCTCTATGTTGACTGGCTTACCTTTAGCTTCATGAGCTAAAGCTGTCGCAACTGCTATCTATCTGCGGAATAGACTCCCTAACTGATCCATAGAAAAATCCATGCCCTATGAATCTCTCTACAAAAGAAGCTGTTGGTTAACCATCTTCTCCCCTACATGACCAAAGTCTTCATTCACCTACCAGTAGAGAAAAGACAACCTGGAATGAAACGGATGCCCCAGACTATTGAAGGATATCTTATCAGATACACTTCCTCTCATAAAATATATAGGATCTATATCCCTTCAGAACATATGGTTTTAGAATCTCAGCAGATCCATTGGATGACCAAGCCGATAGTACTCTTTGGACCAAACACCAAGGAACTACTAATCACGGAAGAAACTTATGTCAAAGTCTCTACCCTATCTCTTCCATTCGCATCAAAGTCTACAGATAAGTCTATAAAACAGGAACCTGAAGAGACGACTAATAAACCAACTTTTCAATCAACCACAAAGAAACCTATCTTAGCAGCCCAAGAGCAACATCTACCAGCCACCAATCCTGAATCACTTAATACGCCTACGAGTTAACCTCTCTCTCTTATACCTGAATAACATGACCAGCAGCAATCTGCGTCTGATGTTCAACCTGAGGAAATACCTGGACCTTCACGCACTTTAGGAAGGATCTCTAATCGTCCTACTATCAGATACAAGTATCAAATTACCAAAAACGGAAGTTGTGAAAATACTGGACATGCTATAAGCGAGTTGCCCGATGAGGATCCCACTACCTACAGTAAAGCTATAGAAAGCCCACACTCGGCAGAATGGACCTCAGCCATGTACAATGAGATCAATTGGCTAAAGAAGAATATAACCTTTGAAGTGGTTGATAAACTAATAGGACAGAATGTTGTCGGAAGTCAGTGGATATTGAAAACTAAAAGGAATGCTGATAGTACATTGGAGAGATATCGTACAAGAGCCGTGGCCCAAGCGTTCTCACAAGCACCTAGTTTTGACTTTGAAGATATTTTCGCTTCTGTCATCTGATATGAATCCCGACGATTACTCCTTGCAATTTGCCCCAGAAATAAATAGCACCCATAACAATTTGACGTTAAATCCGTGTTCCTATATGGCAAATTGAAAGAGGAAGTTTACATGCAACTACCACGAGGATTCGGCGATGTAGATAAAGTATGGAATCTTAACGATAGATCTATAGACTTAAGCAATAAGCGAATGAATGGTATGCTCTCTTTGTAAAATTCATAACCTCCAAGAACTTTACTGCATTACACCAAGACCAATATATCTTATCCAGAATAAGTATGAAAGTTATCTATCGCTCTATATGTACGATATTGCAATATATTCACCCGATACACCCCATGTCACTGCTCTGATCAAAGACCTGAAAACGGTATTGGAGATCTGAGACATTGGAGAAGCTGCATTTTTACTCAGCTTACATATTACCTATACAACTGAGAGTATGGCTCTTACCCAGGAACTATATGTCGGAACTATGATCTCATGATTTGGAATGGAAACCTCCAAGTCTAATACCATATTTACCCCCTTATGAAAAAGAATTATACTTATAAAAGAGACTAGGGAATAAGGAAAGGACCAGGTTACACTATACCAATTCATGATAGGATCTCTTATGTACTGAGTTACAAGTACAAGACCTGACCTCACGTATTCCATTTCATTGCTGGTATAAATTTCCTCCTGCCCTACTGAAGAATATATAAACACTGCTAAACAGACCTTTAGATATGTTAAGAGAACTCAGAACCTTAGCCTATTTGACCCTTATACTAGAACAAAGGCTATTGATGTCTACGTTGATGCCAACTTTGCAGGATGTATCCACACCAAAAGATCCACGGCCGGTTACATTGTTCTATTTAATAACTGTTGTATCTCTTGGTTCTGAAAGAATCAAACCACTATCGTAAAATCAACCACTGAAGCAGAATTTGTTACTATATCCTCTGGGACCAGCCATCTCAGCTGGTGGCTTAAAGGACTTTCTGATCTGGGTCTCTTGGCCTCTGTCACTATGTATGCCGAGAATACAAGTATAAACTTTCTTGCTGTCAACACTCAAATTAATGTTCGAACTAAAGACATCGCTGTCGATTACTTCATCAACTATGAAGCGTTGCATGATAACTGGTTAGTCCTCCCATCAGCAAAAGTTCACATTTGACCCCCATACCTCATGAGGGATAGGCTGTATGGGGGGCCAAATTATGAAACTCAAGTTGTTGTACCTCTTGTCCATGCCCCATAACGCAGGAATAAATCCGGGGTTACAGGGCATTTTTGTTTACGCCAGTAATTTCATTGTCATGCAATGTTTTTTGAACGCACTTGGTCCTCTGTGAGCCGTTGCACGGTCCATTCTGTAACAAATTGAGACTAGCAGGAAAGGTTTTACATGACTCACACTTGTGAGTCATAGGGTTTAGTATTTCACATGACTACGGGATAGCGTGTTATTCTTTTATGATTGGTTTATTGTTTTGACATAACTCACGATTGTGGTCATATGATTATGGCTTTCGCATATGACTCATAATTATGAGTCATGGGTTTCACGCATGTGACGCGAGTTGCGCACAGGATAGGTTTATTATGTTTTGATTGGATAGTTGTGACTCATAGGAGTCAGCTGATGGATTTCACACTATGACTCATTATGAGTCATAGGAGTGCGTGATGCGAAGGATGAGTCATGAGTGGCGGGAAGAACGGGTATAAAAAGAGGACCCTTAAGGCCTCTTGGTTAGGGGTTTGGTACCAGGGTCTCTCCTCATCTCTGCCATAAGCTGGCCTACTCGCTTATCTTCCCCATCCTTTCGTATGGGGCCGACCTCTTCGTCCCTACCAAGGGACTGCTTCAGATGATGGACGTTCACTGGCACCATGTTCAGCGCTGGGTCACGAACTGTTTCAGGTCCACTCCGATCCCCATATTGGCGGCTGAGGCTGCCCTCCCCCCCCTGTCTGTTTTGCTCGCTCACAAACGCCGAATGGCGGCTCTGCGACTTTGTTGCTCCCCTCTCACCACCAACCCGGCTGCGGCCCGCCTCCCTCCCTCCTTTCCCTCCGCCCTGCCGAACCGGGAGAAGGAGGACCTCCGGTCACTCTGCGTTGGCCTGGATCCGAACGTTAGGCCCCTTCTCTGGTCAACTTCGGAGCCAAAGCCCCCCATAAGGACTCACCTACCGGTTGACGCCCTCGCTCAACTTGTCCTCCCCCTCCTGGAGGACGCCCCCTCGCTACCCCTCTTAGGTTCCTCCCTTTTGCCAGATCTCCCGGACCTTCCCTCAGACGCCCTTATGAGGGCCTCCTATCGCGTCCTACAACGGAAGGCACGTGCCATGATGCTAGACTCGTGGAAGCTTCTCGCCCCCCCACTGAACTACTATACTTTCCCCCTCACCACGACACCAGATCCCTTCATGGGCCTGGGCAAGTTTATGGCCGGCCGAATTTACCAAATGCGCGCCCAGAAGAGCTACCTGGCCACCCACCCCTCCTGGTCTCAACATGATCTTTCGCCCCTCTGTCCCGTATGCGGTGAGGGGGACGAGACCTTTAGCGATGCCATACTTTGTTGCGAAGTCAAAGCGGTACCCAGAGCGCTCCACCTCCAAGGGGTGCTCTCGGTCGGGGAAGACTCCCCACTTTGGTCCTCCGTTCAGCTCCTGCTAGGTTTCGCCAGTTACTTTAACGAGACGTGCACCAACTTCCCTCCTTCCATGGCCTCCTTCCGCGCCCTGTCCCCGAGCTTGGCGTTTGTTTCCCCTTACCCTTCCCCGTGAGTTGGTGGTCTTTACCTGATTATGTAATAGGTTTTTCTTACGTTGTCCGGCCATAGGGCTGGTGGTTTTTTGTTTAGTTTGATAGGTTTTTCGTTTTAGCTTTTGTTAAGTGATGGTTTTTCTTGTTGGAAATTTCCGTTTGTTGGTTACGTGTTGAGTACTTGACACAATTTGGGGCAGAATGTTTGAGTTTTTACTTTGTTGTTTGTTTTGGGATTAAGGTTTTCTTTACGCCATAGCTAGCGCTGCATGCGAGTTCTTCTACCTTAACTAAGAATACATGAGATAAAAAAAAAAAAAAAAACAGAAAAAGAAAAAAGGCCTCTTGGTTAGCACGCTCCGCGCCCCCTATTTTCCTGACTATAAGTTTTACAACACCACAGTTTCTAGTGCACGATCCCCACCCACACCTTTCTTCGAAGATCAATTGGGCCCCCAGCCCCCTTCATCACCATGGATCCTCTCGGTCCCCCCATCTAGCTCTTTCAGCCCCACTCAGGGCCCCCGACTGCTACCCCCTCCATCACTGAGTTCTCCCCTGAAGCCCGTTTTCTGGCCTCGTTGTTTTCTCGCACTCGCTCCCTCATTAGTTTCACTCCTGAGCAAGTCCCCTCTCTGTCCCCCCAGGAATGTGATAATCTCTCGATCGCTGAAAGCTCTCTCATCCCCCTGGTATGCGCCTCCCTCCACGCTGTTAATTCACTCAGCTCCCAGTTGGAGGAGCTCCGGTCCACAGTCCATGATCTGCAGTCTCAGGTCGCCAACTCCTCCCTGAACGAGCAACTTCGGGAAATCCGAAACGCCATTCGTGACCTGTCACATAGGATGGCCACCCCCCCTGTCGCAGGTGCACCCCAAAAAGGGTCCCGGCCCCCACCACCCCCCCCTCCCCCTTCCTCCCACCCTGCTCCCTCCGGCTCGTCCCACATGGCCCCACCTATGTGTGCTGCCCCACCCCCTCCCCGCGCCCCCCTACAGGCAAAATCATATGCCCAGGTCATTCATGGTGGCACCTCGGAGTTCGACGCCGCGGTCAGGTCTAACAAGGCCAATGCCAAAGCGAAGGGCAAAATGTCTCCCCCCGGCACCTCTGCGAACAAGGTTGCGGCCGCCGTGCAGGACGCCTCTCAGAAGGGTCCTGCCCCCCTCCACAGCGCTGCCAGAAGGTTTTTTGCTCCCCGTTCGACCCATTGCCCCCACCCTCAGGATTCCTCTATTCATGTTCGTTTTCCAGACATCGCTGCCTCTGTCCTCTGGGAAGCCGGCTCTGCACTGCCTAAGTCATTCAGGGTCTCGGTTAGCCCAAAGGGGGCCGTCTCCCTCACTGTCGCTGATCCCTTGGTTCCCGCCTCCTGCTACGCTCCCTTTTTTGATGCCTTCGCGGCCAGACTCAACCAGTCCTTCCCCGTGAACAATAACCCATGGGAACACTTCCGCTATGCCCCCACCGATGTTTAGTTTGCTATCCATGGGATCTCCATGGACGCGCATCCCGAAACGGATAAGGAACTCCACTCCCTCCTTCGTGCTGGCGTTAACAACGCCAAGAATCTTGTTATCACCCGCTCCCGTTTTCTGAATGCTGACCGTATTTCCAGTCCCGACGGGAAGAAAGCCTTCTCTGTGGTCGTCCACGTCACCGCGGAACTTGCGTGACGTGTGACCGACCATCCCCGCATCCTCCTCTTTGGCGACAATCGCGAAGTCAAGAGGGCCTACTCTACTAATGCCCAGAGCCAGTGTTACAACTGCTGGAAGTTTGGCCACCAGAAACCTCTCTGTAAGGAGTCTACCGTTTGTCAGCTTTGTGGCTGTCCCCATTTGAAGGCGGACCATCGCTGCTCCAACCCCACTTGTCCCAAGGAAGGGAATGTTCGGCCAGTTTTGGGGTGCTGTATTGCGTCCCCGGCCAGATTTCCCAATTGCCATGGTCCTCACTCTGCCAGAGACAGAGACTGTCCCGAACGTCCCCCCGCCACCCCCTCCCCGATTCCTCCGCCGATTGACGTCGACGCTATGGATACATCAGGATCTTCTCTCCCCCCCCTCCCTTCTCCAGCCCCAAGTACCCCTGAGCCTCGACCCGCTCTGTCCGACGCCAATCCCCTGGTTACCCCGAGGCCCTTCCCCTCCATGCCGCCCATCCGTTCCTCCTCCAGGACTGGTTGTCCACTCCCCGACATGGACCCCACCCCCTCCCCCGCCCCTAGAGACACTTCGGCTTCGCGCCGGTAAATGTCTCACAACCCCAGTGACAACCCGAGGGGGCCGGCCCCCCTCCGTTCTTTACATCTTGTTCAACACAACTGCTTACGGAGCTGGAATTTGTTTCTTTCCTTGTTTAATTCTTTTAATGAAGCTTCTAACTACCCGTTTGTCGTGGCCCTTCAAGACCCTCCATTTTGGAAGGGTCGTCTTCCTAGCTTCCAAGGCTTTGGGAGCTTCTTTCCCATTTCCCCCTCCCCCTCCCCCAAGGTTGCTTTTTATGTTTCGTTGGCTTTTCAGGAAGAGGTCTCTGTTCTCCCTGTTTCCACAGGTAGATCTGATTTGTTTTCACTGGATGTGTTTGCGAAAGACTTGTTTGGCGTGGGCTTTCCTTCATTTCGTATTTTGAATTTGTATAACCCTCCGGCCAAGAACTGGAATACAGTTCCCGTTCCCCCCCTCCTTGCCTTTCCTGTGCTTTCAACCCCCCTCTTAGTGGTTGGGGATTTTAACTTGCATCATCCTCTTGCTGATCCCTCCCGACGCCACTCCTCTGAGGAGTTGGCCCTGTCGTTTCCTTTCTTTCAAAGGGCCTCCGAATTGGAGTTTTTCCTGTTAAACACCCCTGGTGTTTTTACAAGGTTTCCTTTCGGTGGTACCTCCAGAGCTTCTGTTATTAATTTTGCTTTTGCTTCTCCTTTACTTCGCTCCTTTGTTCAGGGTTGGGATGTTTCCCTGCCTTCTACGGGCTTGGACCATATTCCTATTTCCATTCTTCTACAGCATCCGAAGCTGCACCCCCCCACCCCGGCTCCCAACTGGGCTTTGACAGACTGGGATGCTCTTTCTCCTCATTTAGCTGACCTTGCGTTTCCCCCTCTTGGTAGTAACCCCCCTCTTTCCGCCCTCGAGTCCTGGTTTGATTCTTCACTCCGCTCGGTGACCTCCCTTTTGATCAGCCACACCCCACTTTCTTGCCCCTCAAGCAGGTCCAAGCCCTGGTGGTCCCCTCTTTTGTCTCTGCTGCGGCAGGAACATCATTCTGCATCTCGCAAGGCGAGGGCTTCGCTCTCTCTGCAAGACAGGATAGCGGCCAAACTCTCAAGGAACGGATACTTCAAGGCTATCAAAAGTGCCAAGAACTCTCATTGGAGATCCCTCCTGGCTGATGCCACCTCCCGCTCCATCTGGACGGTCAAGAAGTTTTCCCTAGGCCGGCCGGTCTCTCGCTTTCCTTCTTTCCAGGATGCCATCACCCCAATGGATATCAACTCCTCCCTCCTGTCCCACTTTTTTCCCGAAAAACCAACCCCTACGTTGCCCGCTAGGCTCCTTGCCTTCGACGACGCTCCCCCCCTTACCTCAGAGGAAGTCTCCTCGGCCCTCTCGAAGTGTTCTCCATCCTCCGCTCCTGGCCCTGACACGATTCCTTACGTCGTGTGGAAGGCACTCCACAAAACCCACTCCCACATTCTCACCTCCCTCCTGTCCCGGCTTTTGGTGTACAGGGACCATCCCGCTTCCCTTAAGCGGGCCCATGGTGTCGTTCTGGATAAACCTGGCAAAGCTTCATACGACTCTCCAGCTTCCTTCCGCATCATCGTTTTGCTGGAAACCGTCTCCAAGATCCTTGAGAGGATTGTTGCCTCCCGCCTCTCCGCTGTAGCCCGCTTCCAAGGCCTCTTGTCTCCCAACCAGTGTGGCTCTCTCCCTACCCTCTCCTCTTTTGACGCTTGCGCGGCTATGGTCCACTCTGTCCACACCTTCAGAGATCCCGCAGAAAAGTTTCTTCCCTCTTCCTGGACATCAAAGATGGTTTTGACAATGTTGATGCTTCTATTCTGTGCTCCCTCCTTCATAGGAAGAGGGTTAACCGGTATTTAATTTCTTGGGTTTTTTCCTTTTTGACTGACAGGAGGTGTTGTTTGTTGTTTCAAGGGTCTCCTAAGGTTTTTTCCTCTGTTACTGTTGGAACCCCGCAGGGGTCCCTATTTCTCCTTTGTCGTTTGTGATTTACGTTTCTTGTTTACATGTTTTGGTTCTGAAGGGGATCGTTTTGTCTTATGTTGATGATTTTTCTATTACCGTTGCTTCTCCTTCTTACCGCACCAACGTCAGGCTTCTTCAGAAAACCTTTGGGGTTATGAAGGCTAAGGCTATGGCTGTTGGGGTTGGCTTCTCCATCCCTAAGACGGAGCTCATCCACTGGCACACCCCTAAGCAGAGGGATCTGCCGGAGGAGCCCTCTCCCCCTCCTATTGCCCTTGACGGCCAAATCTTCTTCCCTGCAAGCCAGCTCCGATGGTTGGGATACTGGTTTCTCCCAAACATTTCCTCCACTGCTTACTTCTCCAGACGGCTTGCCCTCTCCCAGTCCGCCTTTGCGGCGATCAGGAGGCTTTCGGGGTTCGGTGCCGGAGTCTCCCCTCACCTCTGCCACAAGCTGGCCTACTCGCTTATCTTCCCCATCCTTTCGTATAGGGGTGACCTTTTTGTCCCTACTAAGGGGCTTCTCCACATGATGGATGTCCACTGGCACCACGTTCAACGTTGGGTCACGAACTGTTTCCGGTCCACTCCAATCTCCATACTGGCGGCCGAAGCCGCCCTCCCCCCCTTATCTGTGTTATTCGCTCACAAACGCCGTATGGCGGCTCTCCGACTCTGCTGCTCCCCCCCCACCATTAACCCGGCAGCGGCACGCCTCCCTCCCTCCTTCCCCTCCGCCCTCCCGAACCGAGAGAAGGAGGACCTACGATCACTCTGTGTTGGCCTTGATCCAAACGTTAGCCCTCTCCTCTTGTCCACCTCGGAGCCGAAGCCCCCCGTCAGAACTCACCTCCCGGTCGACGCCCTTGCCTACCTCGTTCTCCCCCTCTTGGGTGACTCCTCCGCGCTACCCCTTTTAGGTGCCTCGCTTTTGCCGGACCTCCCCGACCTCCCCTCCGACGCCCTGATGCAGGCCTCCTATCGCGTCCTACAGCGGAGAGCGCGGGCCATGATGCTTGACTCGTGGAGACACCACGCCCCTCCACCCAATTACTATGCTATTTCCCTCAGTAAGAAACCACATCTTTTCATGGGCCTCGGCAAGTTTATGGCCGTCCGGTTCCACCAAATGAGGGCCCAGAAGAGCTATCTGGCCGGCCACCCTTCCTGGTCCCAACCTGATCTTACTCCCCTTTGCCCCTTGTGCGGCGAGGAGAATGTGGGTTTCAGTCACGCCATCCTTCGATGCGAAGTCAAAGCAGTGCCCAGAGCCCTCCACCTCCAAGGTGTGCTCTCGGTTGGGGAAGACTCCCCACTTTGGCACTCCGTCCAGCTCCTACTTGGGTTTGCCCGTTTCATTAATGAGACATGCACTAATTTCCCTCCCTCCATAACCGTTTACGCTCCCTTGCTTTCTGGTTCCGTAGTTTCTTCTTCCTCTTTTTCCCCATGAAATGAGGGTTTTGTTTTATTTTTATTTTTTGGTTTTTCACTCGGCCTGACCGTAGGGTTGGGAGTTTACTTTTATGTGTTTGTTGGGTTGTTCGTTTGAGCTTGTGTTGAGTGATGATTTTTCTTGTTGGAAATTTTCCGTGTGTTGGTTATGTGTCGAGTACTTGACACGATTTGGGGCAGAATGATTGAGTTTTTACTTTGTTATTTGTTTTGGGATTAAGTTTTTCTTCACGCCATAGCTAGCGCTGCATGCGAGTTCTTGTACCTAAACTAAGAATACATGAGATAAAAAAAAAAAAAAAAAAAGCCCTGTTGGTTAGGAGTTCTTCACGCAATCATCTAAGTTATTTTCCTACAATATACTTTATCTTTATTACACTGCCGAGCAGGGGACATAGTGTCTCTCACGAGCTTAGCGAGATATTGTACGGGACAGGAGTCTGTATACTCAGCTGTCGTTGTTCGTGCAATCTTAAGATAGTGGGATCACTATCAAGGAGAAGGGTTACCTGCAGCAAGTATCGCCCGAAGGAAAAGTATTGTAACATTTAATTGCGTCACACATATGCAGCACTTAACCAGAAACAGACAAAACGGAATCACCACACGAAGACGACATCGAACTAGCGGTATTCGATACTACTACGCTAGGAGAAGTACTTGACCAGATATTAGGAGCATCAAGGGCAACAAGCCCAGACACACCGGAACTAGCATCACTAGCTGGGTTAGAAGCAACTACACTACCAGGAGGAACCCGACGAAATACGATGTCGATAGCAACGGGAGCAGCAGACACAGCGGAAGGAGGAACGACAGGCACGGGAAATGCCGGTGCCCAGGTACCGGAACTCAATGCAGATCAACTCCAACAAATCATAGCAAACCTCACAGTGGGCAACCAAAGACCAAAAATTAAAGAGCCAGAAACGTTCACAGGGGAATGAACCAAACTTCGAGGATAGCTGGTCTACTTCACAGCGGTAGGATGGACTGAAGGTCACCATACGGACAGGATCCTATACACCTCGAGCCTTTTGAGGGGAGATGCAGGAGCATGGATAACACCATATGCGGAAGGACGAATCTCGCATGAATGGAAGACGTTGGAAGCATTCGTGGACGAAGTTAAGAATCAATTCGGAGCCATCGACGCGATAGGGGAAGCAAGACTCAGGATACAAAAACTACTACAAGGAAACAGGACCATGACAGAATATTGGAACGAATTCCGACTCGCAGCTACAGAAGCAGAGATGGACGATCACACGGCAGGAGAATGTCTCCTCTCAGGCATGAACACCACACTGCAAGAAGCATGGGGAACAGACAGTGGCGACTTCATCGACACACAAACGTTAGCCAAATGGGCAATCAAGAAGGAGACCAAACTGGCTACAGTTTAACACATACAAAAAAAAGGCAACACAGAAAGAACTACTAGCACCCCACGAAACCTGAACGGAACATTCAGACCTACCAGTAATGCGACCACAGAAGGAGATCCAATGGACCTGGATGCAACCAGGCGAAAACCGAGCCTACATTCTGAAGAATTCAAAAGAAGGATAAGGGAAAAACTACGCCTCAAATGTGCAGAGGGAGGACACCAAGTGCGAAATTGCGACAGACCGAGAGACAGAAGGAATTATACCACGACACCCAAGCAAGGACAATCCCCGAGAAGGGTTGGCCCTTGGGCGGTGAGGCCGAGCATCAAGGAAATTGAAACAAAGGAAGACCCCGAACAGTCGGGAAACGACGAGAGTCCCCAGTAAGTGATGGTACTAGGGACAGACCGGAACGAAAACCCATCATCATGGAAAACTACAACGCGGCACTCAACTTCACAGAATCACTCGAACGAGAAAACGATCACATCATGATTAAAATACAACTACACAGAAAAGAAGAATCAGTTACGATAAACGCGATGATAGATTCAGGGGCCACTGAGGACTTCATCGACGAAGGCATATGCACAAAACACGGAATTAAGAAGACAAAGGCCAAGAAGAGAAGAGAGATTTACCTTGCGGATGGAATGCCAAGCGCTATGGGTCCAGTTACCCACATGGCGAAAGTACCTATGGACATCAATAGCCATAGGGAATTGGCAACGTTTCAAGTGGCAAACCTCCAAAACCATGAGGTTATCCTAGGGATGCCATGGTTACGAACACATGATCCCACAATCAATTGGGATCAAAAGAAGATCACTTTCAACAGCGAACCATGTACGACATGGTGTCTCAAAAGTTCGCCCGTTGCATATGCGGTACCTGAAGATGAAGCTCTGGAAGAAAACCTCCTCACCAAGTACTCGGAAGTACAGGTAGAAAGGGATGAAAGCGTCCAAATTCGAAGATTATCTCCTCAGGCTAGAATGCCTACGAAAGGATCGAAGGAAGCAGCAGGACATGACCTATATACAAAGGAGCAAGTCTGTATACTTGCAGGAGAACAGAAAACGGTTGGGACCGGAATAGCCATCGGATTACCTCAAAATAGCTAGTGGCGCATCGCTCCGAGGAGTGGTTTGGCAGTCAAACACAGACTCACAACCAACGCGGGGGTAATAGATGCGGATTATACCGGGGAGATCAAGGTAGTCTTGGTCAATCACGGAACCAACAAGGGCCAGATAGAATAAGGCGATCGGATCGCACAATTGATCATCGAAAAGATCAACACGAATGAACTGCAGGAAGTGCAGGAACTAAGAAAAACGGATCGGAGTACCAAAGGATTCGGAAGCACAAATACAAAACCGATCAGCATCAGCGAAATATCAGCAAAGGCATTTGGAAGTTTTTACCGAAGAGGAGAAACAACCGGCATCCTAAGATGGGATTCAGTGCAAGACGAGATCTACCTGGAAAAGATCAATATCAGCACTGAACTAGCGATCAAAGAAAGACAAAAGAAGAAGGAGGAAGAAAGACAAAACCTCCAAGAAACAATACCATGGGAGAATCACGAATACCTAAATGTATTCGAAAAAGGAGAAAAAACAACACTACCACCACATCGAAAAGGAATCGACCTAGGTATCGACCTAGAACCAGGAGAAGAAGTACTGGACAAGAAAATCTACCCGCTAAGCTATGATGAGATTCAAGAACTACACAAATACATCAAGGAAAACGAAGCGAGAGGATGGATAAGAGAAGTGAAGGCTGAAAGGGCATCACCAATCATGTTCGTCAAGAAAAAGGATGGAAGTCTGAGACACTGTGTGGACTATCGAGGACTTAACGAAGTCACAAAAAAGGACCGATATCCACTACCGCTGATAGGTGAAGCACTGGACAAGCTAAGCATGGCCAAGTACTTCACGAAAGTGGATATTAAGGACGCCTATCACAACATCAGGATCCGAGAAGGGACGAACACAAAAGCACGTTCAGCAGCAAGCTAGGAACTTACGAATACCTGGTGGTACCATTCGGACTATGCAATGCACCAGATGCATTTCAAAAATGGATCAACAGGGTGCTACTAAGATATATCGACATGTGTTGCATAGTATACTTGGATGACATCCTAATATACTCGCATAACCTGGAACAATACCGAAAGGACGTCAAAAACATACTGGAAGCCCTCAGACCATCAGGGATGAAAGTCAAGCCGTCGAAATGCGAATTCCACAAAAAGGAAATGGAGTACCAAGGATTTGTGGTTAGCCAAGAAGGAGTCAAAGTCGACAAAGTCAAGACTCAGGCAATATGGGAATGGCAACAACCAAAACAAAGACAGAAATCCAACGTTTCTTAGGATTTTGCAATTTCTATCGACGATTCATACAAGGATTTAGCAGGATAGCAAAACCGCTATACGAGAGGACACACAAGAAATATGATGAGAAATGGAAATGGGAAACCGAGGAACAACAAGCCTTCGATGAACTCCGAAAGGCACTCACCACAACTCCGGTATTGGTTCATTTCGACCCAAACAGGCCTATCAAGATTGAAACTGACGCTTCGAAATACGTATGCGCAGGGATACTATCGCAACAATGCGAAGACGGGAAATGGAGGCCGGTGGCATATCAATCCAAAGGAATGAGAGATGCTCAACTCAACTACGAGTACACGACAAGGAACTGTTAGCCGTAGTACAAGCATTCGAAGAATGGAGAAGATATACCAGAGGCAGCCGATATAGGATCCAAGTTTTCACCGACGATAAGAACTTGACAACCTTCATGTCCATGAAAGCCCTAACCGACAGACAAATATGATGGGTACGAAAGCTAGGACAATACAACTTCAGGATCATATATCGACCAGGAAAGGAAGGGGGAAAACCAGACGCCCTAACAAGAAGGACGGGAGATATACAAACCCTGAAGGAAAAACACCTGTCAAAACGAGAAGGAATACTATTGCCCAACGAGCAATTCTGGGAGGAAGGAGCAATCGAAGAAATAAAACTAGCAGAGTTGTACGACAGAGACGAAGGAACGATACAAGAAGCATCAAAGACAGACGAGGAAATCCAAAAAATCAAACCAGCTCTGGAAGCAGGAGATGAAGAATTGAAAGGGGTGGCTTTAGGGCTATGCCAATGGAAAGACGGATACCTATAGCACCAAGGGAGGATATGGGTCCCAGATAACGAGGGGCAAAGGACAGCTCTTATCTCCAAACACCACGATCAACCCCAAGCAGGAGATGGAGGAACGGCAAAAGCTACCGAACTTATCGGAAGACGATATTATTGGCCAAAGATAAGAGAGACTATCACAAGATATGTCAAGAACTGCGACACATGTCAGAGGACCAAAGTCGTACGACACGCACTATACGGCCTCCTACCGTCAAATGACGCACCAGACAGACCTTGGAAATAGATCGCCATGGATTTTATCACGGACATTCCGAAGTCCGAAGGATATGACACCATATTAGTCGTCATCGACCGTATGATCAAAATGAGTCATTTTATTCCATGCAAAGAGGATCTGGATACACGGCAGTTTGCAAACCTGTTCATGAGAGAAATCGTCAGACAACACGGACTACTACAGGACATCATCACCGACAGAGGAACGCTATTCACATCAGACCTATGGAAGAAGACAATGGAGGGACTCGGAATCGAATAAAGATTAAGCACAGCATTCCACCCTCAGACGGATGGGCAAACAGAAAGGACAAATGCGATATTGGAACAATATTTACGTGCATATATCAACTACCAACAAGACGATTGGTGTGGATATCTGCCATTGGCAGAATTCGCATACAACAACGGATATCAAGAAACAATCAAGAATACGCCATTTTTCGCAAACTACGGAATCAACCCCAAATAGGAGATGATAGGACACCTCCTCCAAGGAAACCGAAAAAAACCAGAAGAAATGACTCAATTGCATGAGTCATTACGAAGCGAAATGGGGGCAGCTTAATTAAGACAGAAAGAATACTACAATCAACACCGAAAACCCGATCCGAACCTACAATCAGTAGATAAAGTGTGGTTACTACCACGAAATATCAAGACCACGAGAGCATCAAAGAAACTGGACTACAAGAAAATCGGACCATTCAAAATCCTGGCAAAAATTGGCAATGAGCGCTTATAAGCTGGACCTACCGCCATCAATGGCAATACACAACACATTCCACATCTCACTACTCGAACCTTACCAAGACAATCCATTTCCTTCTCAAATTCAAAACCGCCTCTGCCTATCGAAATCAAAGGCAAACAAGAATACGAACTGGACGAAATAATCGATTCTCAACTCCACTAGGGAAAGCTTCAATATCGAGCTAAGTGGAAAGGATACTCACCAGAACACGACAAAGTCTGGTACCCTTCGGAAAACTTTAACAACGCCAACATGCAGTCCAGCAATTCACCAACGATACCCAGGTAAGCCAAGACTGGGTAGAACTCAAGATCGAACTGAAACCAGACCAGGCAGGGGAGACAACGAACTCAGCCAGGACCATTTCCGCCCACTAGCCCGGGCTACAACATGCCAACGAACAGGAACTGGACGAAAGACAACCGAAGGCCATTGAAATGGCAAAACAATGGACTATCATGGGCAGCATGTTACGACGATGGGTGCTTCGTGCATCTCAGCGAAAAATAAGGACAAGGGTAATACCCACAAGAACCAAAACGGAAAGGACGAACCTCGAATCAGGAACACAAGAAGATACATTGGGAGCAATATTTTCGGAACGACTGCCGGTCTCATAAGAATGAGAAAATCAAAGCCGGCTACTACTCGAGGTCGGAAGGCAGGAAGGAACCCTCACAAAAAGGGATGAAAAGACAAGAAAGGCAAGAGAAACTGTGAGGACACGGTTGGCTGGGAGGGGAGCGAAAATTCCGGAACGAATACGGTTCCGGATCTGGAAGCCTTACAGAGGCAGATCAAAGAACTGCTAGATGAACGAGATTGTCTACAGGAATGGCTTAAGGACCAACGGACGTTGATCGAAGATCAACAATCAAAAATTTCAGAACAACAACGAGCTCTAGAGGTTGGGAACCTCACCCTCGAAGTTGTACGCAAGAGATGGAGAGACTCCGAAGATGTTATTCGGAGAATGAGGAGAGAGGTGAGACGATTGGGAAGCCGAGTGATGGACTTAGGGCTTTGAGCATCGTGGGACCGATGCTAGGGGGAGAAGGGAGCTAATGTCACAAATTGAGACTAGCAGGAAAGGTTTTCACATGACTCATACTTGAGTCATAGGGTTTAGTATTTCACATACTACGCATAGCGTGTTATTCGTTTATGATTGGTTTATTGTTTTGACATGACTCACGATTGTGGTCATATGATTATGACTTTCGCACATGACTCATAATTATGAGTCATGGGTTTCACACATGTGACGCGAGTTGCGCACA
>NESQ01000452.1:0-66370 GCA_003070745.1 Tuber borchii
GGGACGGATCACCTGCCAAGTCGGCAGAAGGAAATTCTGATCGTCGCCAACGGTAGGAGCGGTGACGATGTAATGACTATTTTCTTGAGAGGACGGTCTATTCTCATTAGGGATAGTGCTATGCCAGGAAACGTTTTTAGGATGCGCGATGACGGAGCGCACCTTGCGTCGGAAGCGTCTCGTCATGTTCTAGTAATGGTGACGATAATAACGACATCGATAGTAGCGACGAATAGGGAAACGGCGACGGCGATAATACATATGACCGTCAGTGGTAGTCAGATCTTGCTTGTTATCGGATGTCTCGAGCGCTTGATATACGTCGGAATGACGTTCGCGTACGTAAGTTACCGGTACTGACGGCGAAATCGATGACTCACTCTGTTGATATTCGGGTGTAGGATCAATATCCATGTGCGCGATGTGCGATGAAAAAAAATAAAACAAAAAGAAGTGGGACGGTGGGAAGAGGAAAAGGTGGCTTTTATCTGTGGCTGAGGCTATGTGGATCATGTGACATTACCCGATTAGGCTTAAGTCCCACTCCTGTCCCACTGTTGCATATAATATTAAAGATGCAACAGTGGGATTATGTAATGTCTGGTGGGAGTGGCGGTGCATTGGTACGTAACTCGCTTAGAGTCAAAACTTAAATATGGGCTGATTCTCCCCCGCACAAGAGTCTGAGTTGGATCGGTAGCGACGACGATGCTATTCGAAAACCTCACACAAATCATGAACGAACACTTTGAAAACAATGTGGCTCCGAGTTCTCTTCCTTCTTCTCCTCCTGTTTCTCCTAAACCCTCTACTCCGAATAATTCTGCCATTTCTTCCCCGATTTCCGAAGAGTCCACCGAAGTAGACACACCAATTATCGAACGCGATCCATCACCGATACCGACACCTGCACAATGGCGGAGAGTCAAAGAAGTCCAGGAAGCGGTCAAAGTTCTGACAGACATCTCACATCCGATGAAAGCATCGATTGGCCCTCCACCGAGGAACCCTCAACGAGTACCGGGGTGGTGGCAGCATCTGACATTGAATCAAACACTCGACCCGTACCTAGCAGCCGAATCTGTTCGAAATACCTTATGGTCACATACCCCCGTTGTGACGGCCTCCCGTTTGACTCGATTGTGGACGTACTTAGACGCAATAACCTCGAATTTATACTCGGATCAGAGCGCCATGCAGATGGAGGACTTCATTACCACGCTTTCTGCCGTCGAGTGGGCGGAGGGAGATTCGAGTCCCGTAACATGCGATGCCTCGACGTTCAATTCCGGTCACGCATATATCACCCAAACATACTGGCGGTTTACCAAACTCCTGAAAAAGCATACGACTATGCGGGGAAAGATGGTAAGGGCTTGTGGCGGATTTCGAGCGGAGCGATATCGAACGGGGAGGAACTTCCGGTGAGGGAAAGGTTGCGTTGCTTGAGTGTTTCAATGCATCAACTAAAGATCAAGTGAGTGCCCCCACCTCACCAGTCCCCGAACAGGCGGTCGATACAGAAAGACCTTGTGTATCTCTATTTAGTCATTCGTTTTGAAGTGGGGAGAGATATACATGTCCCGGGAACAAGACTGATTTGGATGAAAAAAAATAGTTTCTTGAGAACGTCCGAAATGTGGCTCCGAGACTTTACATCGGAAGCTACAATAATCTTCGGTTGGTAGCCGAAAAACATTTTTCCGATGAAGACGTTATCTATAGGTCCCCATATCCCGTAGATAGTTGGAGGGTGAACGAAGAAATTTCTAATTGGTGTAACACTTTTCTTTCTTTATATTCTGATGATAATTGTAAGGGTATTATTGGTTTGCGTCCTTTATCTTTGATTCTTTATGGTCCTACGAGAACGGGGAAAACTGAATGGGCACGTAGTTTGGGTAATCATATTTTCTTCTCAGGTTTCTTTAATCTTTCTTTATATCGGGAACGTTACAGGTATATTGTGTTCGATGATGTTGAATTTTCTAGGATGGATATTTTCAAATGTTGGTTCGGGGGTCAATCTGAATTTACAAGTACGGATAAATATTGCAGAAAGATAAAGATAATTCACGGTCGGCCCGTGATAGGATGTTTTAATAACGATCCTCGCTTAGCAAACTGGGCTGACGCCGATTGGATGAACGGTAATTGTATCTTTGTTAATATAACGGAAAAATTGTACGTTTAGTAATTATGTTTTTTTCTTTACGTATGAGTCTCGCTCTAGGGGAATGTAACGGGGAGGGGGCTAAAGCCCCCTTTCTCCCGAACAGTTTCCTCCAGACGGTGCCTACTATACCTCCATTCCACCCCGCCGCCATCCTAGGAAGTGGAAAAAATGGGGGTGTTGTAGGATGCCATTAACCTGGAGATGTTGCAGTGTAGTCACCATTGTATTCCATCTATAGGTCTTATTAAGAATCTGATCATATAAGGCCAAATTAATACCAAAGGAGAAGGAATCAGGGTTTTTGGAATAGTTTTTTAAGAGACTTATATAAATACATAGGTTCAATTGCATGTTGGCAATTTCATTATCATCTAAATGTCATTTAAATGGTCAAGTATCATACTAGGATACTTATTTCTTCAGTCTGGATTTCTGGTGTCCGCCAAGGCAAGAATTTTTCCACTGTTGCAACCTACTTCCTAACTACCCCACCTGATCTTGCTGATCTTTTTTTCCGCCCTTTTTGACCTTGTCTGAGTACTAGTATTAGTAAGCTTGGATCTCGAAAATCCCGATGTACCGGTATTGAGAAACCTTGGCATCGAGGTCTCTATGCTGACCCCCTTACTGCCTAGTAGACTAATCGGGGTTGCCGTACTCGGGGGGATCAGTAAAACCGGAAACCTATTTTCGCCGATCCCATGAAAATCTCTCCGGGGACGGGAGCTGTGTTTTCGGATTTTTGGTGACCCGCTACCTCTTGGGGACTCCATTGGTCTGGAGCGTCCCAGCTGGAGTACTTTGCCAAGAAAGCATTGCTCAACTTCAACCCTTAAAACGATTTTCAGCCACCTCTCTGATGAGAATTGCGGCTCTTTTAGATGGTAAACTCGCGGCGGGGGCTATGTCGGTTCGGGGGTTATGTCGGGAGCGCAGATACGCAGGGGAAGTATACTTCAGTACTCGGTACAGACTCGAATATCCCGAGTGACGTCAGATGTTAATTCTAATTTCTACGCATACTGTGTATCTCTCTTCCCGACATTACACACGAACCGACATAGGCCCCGCCACGAGTTTAGAGTGGACGACCCCCATATTAGTAAAGAGAAAAGAGGGATACAGAGAATTTCCATGGAGATGTTAGATTTTAGAGGGGGAAGGAGGGGTCGTTAAAAATCAGAAAACTATTTCTGCTGATCCCATGCGGTCCTCTGTAGAGTCATGTTTTCCCGTTCTTAATGGCCCCCGAGTGTTATTAATTTCCATGGCAAAAACAGGTAATATATTTGCTAAGGGATTGACTTGTAATGAGGCTATGCTTAGCAGAATAATAGAGAGCGTGCCAGTCCACTCGAACTGGCCTCCCACTCGAACAGCTAAACTCAAATAAAAACTTTCAAATTGTTTCCTTAGTTTGATTGGATGAACTGTGGCTACTGTGGCGATCACCGCTCGTTTCCTCACGCAGGACCCACCAATCAGTATCTGTTCGAGTGAGGGCCTGCTCGGGTGGACTGACGCCCGCTATTGCTGTTTTCCCCTTGGTTGTGGCAGCTTTGGAAAAACAGATGTGGTCGTTTTTTTTTTTTTTTGAAAGCGAGGGTTTTTTTTTTTTTATCGCAATTTTAAGTACGCCACTGGGCAACCCCGGGAACCGAGGGGGACACTCCTGGCCTTTCCGGAGGAAATATCAGCAAATATTACTCGTAGACCTTTTTTCTTGGGCACGACCTTGACGCAGGCTTCGATAAAACAGCAATACTGGTAACCTGACCATTTGTGCTAGGACGTTGGAGTTGCCTTTCCTAGTAAGGTTTTTTTTTCTTCTTTTCTTTTTTTACTACCTCTGAGAGGAGGCGTCTTTCGCCCCTTTCTTCAGAGGAAGTTTTACTCCCCGCCACACGGACCGCTTGTAGCACCGATACCGGTATTCAAATTCTTAGGGTTCAGGAGTAGCCTACCGGTACCCTTGCTAAGCGAGAAGCGAGAACGAAGTGCGTTTATTCCTGGGATTGCCCCTCACTGCGCCATGCCGTCACCACGTGTGGCGATGGAGCCGGGTGCATTTCCGAACAGGGAAGTATAGGCCTCCCCCCCACCCCGGACAGATGCTGGTTGGTGGGTTTTGTTTGAGGAAACGCCGGTGATCAGCACCAGGGTTTCAGGGGAGGTAGCCGGAACGAAAGTACTGTAGTTGCTAGAATAGGAAGACCATCTACTTTCCGATCACTTTTTTCTTCACATCAAATTGGGATCTTAATTAGCTGCTCCCCAAGACATCGTGGCGGGGACTGGTCAAACTAGCAGCTTTACGATCACTTTTTGCCCTAGGTTGATACATTCGCCGTAGTTCATCCAATCAAAACCAAGAAAACTATTTGAAGGTTTCTTGTTTGGGTTTAGCTGCCCGGGTGAGGAGGCATCCGGGCGGCCTAGGAGGCCGTCTGACAGATAGTCGCTACTCACTCAGGCTCCCGCTCCCAATTAGGATATCTTTCTTCGTGGTAGATTGTGGGGCCGATTTTTTTGTTTGGGCCACTCTAGATAGCTTATGAACCTACTCGTAGGATGTACGAGTACTAGTACTGATGATGTTGGTTGGTCATAGAGCGTGCTGGAAGATCCCGGTTTTAGAATAAGATGAGCTATTAAGAGACCCGAGGACCCGCTCCCGAGAGTTGTAGGGCGTGATAGCCTGTAGTTACTGCTTTGTGCTTCTGATGGGGAGGTAGATGGCACGGTGGGTGAATATGCAGCCCCCCAGCGCTAAGGTGGTATACCGTAAGAACTCGAATAATTGGACCGGAGGTTAAGACGTCCGAAATTCCTTCTCTTGGATAGGGGGGCGAGCACACAGCGAAAACTGACCCCCTCAGCCCGAACTTAAGACAAAAGAAAAAGAAAAAAGAGCTAGACCTTACCAACAAAGGCAACTCCAACGTCCAGCGTGAGGTCCAATTATTCGAGTTCTTACGGTATTTGTTTTGGGCGATTCCTAAACATCAACTCTGATCTCTAATTTGCTTTGGATATAGCATAACTGCAGAGTACCAGTAACCATAGTACTGCCAGTGCCTACAAAAACAGGAAGACTATCCCGGACCTTTTACCCCGGCTAATCAACCACGGCTCCGCCTGTCCGTAGCCACCCCACACCCCCATGATTAGCAAGAGTAGTAATTTTGGTGGTACACTACTGCCAAACTTGAGAGGGCCCAACCGGCTGTTGAGCAGCCGCAAGTTGCTGGGACAAACTTGTTTTAGCAGGTAAACTGGCTTTAAACATAGCTGCCGGTATCATAAGTACTCTACGTAAACACAGGACTCAAAAGTTTGTATGGCAGATTACCTACGCGCATCTGAGGGCCCATACCAAATTCGGGCTAGAAGGTCCTAGTACTTTATCCTAAGTAGGCACATATAAAACCTTCAAATCAGTGGGCCCATCTCGCCCTCGCCCCCTGAAAAAAAACTAATTCTTAATTACCGTATCGCACCACCGACGGCCAATAATGCCACGTCATATCATACCTGTCGCTGGTGCAGTGCTGATTAGCAGTTAGTGCTGCTCGAGTGATAGCCTGTGATTACTCAGGGTTGCGCCTACAGAACAAGGATCGTCGACATCTATTATTTCTCTTATTGAAACATACTCTGCTCGCGCGGCCGAATTGAAGCCGGACACTTGAAGTAGCAACGCCCATACAAAGTGTTCGGCTTCAATTCGGCGATCCGTGCTTGAAAAGACTCTAATAAAAGCCACCAGATGCATGCGGTGGGTTGCACTTGTAACGCACACCTGGCCCGGTGTAACATGTAATACTCAGCCCTCCCACGATAAACAGTTACAACCTTGAAAAATTAAATTTCGAGGTCCCTGTGTTCACTGCACTATACTAATAAGGGATTTTTCTTTCTTTTTATTGTTGATAGTAAGGGAATATAAGCAAATGTCCTTTGACTTGAAGGTTCTTATTGGGGAATTCGCCTAATTTAAAACTATGTATTCGGGCAGGGACGAAAAAATCGGAAAACGTAACCCTAGTCACTATAGGGATTGGTATCGGATCGACCGAAATTGTTTTCCGATCATTTCATCCCTACCTGAGAACTAGGATAGGAATTTGAGGCTAGCTATTAGAGGCATTCAGCCCCAAGGTCGAAAAAGCGTTGTTCGAGGGCCAAGTTTCTACTTGATCTACACGTTTTGTATGCAAAAATGCGTTACACACGCCAAAGTTTTTCCACTCGAAAAACTTGCATAATCGGTTTTCAACCCCGGGGCTGAATGCCTCTATTAGATCGATGAACTAAGTTGGGGGGAGGGGGGGTAAACATAAGTATTAGCTTGATTAGACTCTGTGCCAGTAGTGCGCGGGGTGGGTCCACTTAGTATGTAAAAGATCCTGGAAGAGATTGGCTTGCGCTCAAGTTTTGAGACAAGTTTACCAACCTAATTCTCTCGATGCATCAGAGTGTCAACATGTTTACTGCCAGTGGCATAACTGATAATTCTACTAAGTTCAATGTATTAAAGGAATCTAATGTTGAGATTGGGAGATTCGGCTGAGGGAGAATTTAAATCAGCATTCTAGTAATAATATAGAAATTACTGCGGATTGAACACAAGATCTTCAGGAAATTTTTTTTTTAAGGTTAGAGCCCTTTTCCCTCACCGGGTTGGGTGTTCGGTGTTGTATGCAGCTAGGTGCACGTTCTGGGCGCACTGCACCATAGGACCTGGGGGGCTATCTCTAAAATTCCTCGTGACCAACTCGGTTTTTGGAGAGCCACTTTCATATGCTCCGCTCCCCCGGCCGCATGTAAAGGATTAACTTGATCCGGATGCACCCGAACCCGGGCTCTTGAGATTAGCGGTTTTGATTGAGTATGCATTTCAATAGGGACGACTGTAGGTTGATGAGTATGGCACATCCTGTCTTTCACTCTATGCATAGCCCTCTTCTAAGTGATACATGTCCCGGAGAGACAATAATACTAAGGCCCTATTTGGCACGCCGCGAAATTGCCTTTTTTTCTGGCTTTCAGGGCGCTTTTGTTGCAGGCGGAACACTCTAAAAGTGCACTTTTGGGTGATAGCTTAGCTAGCAAACCCCTTGCTAGCTATTTTTATCACAGCTATCAACAAGTAAATTGCTATGGCTAATGGGATTTGGGGTCTGGTAAAAATTGAATGTAATCCGCGAGAAAAGCCGCGGCTTTTTATATTGATGTGTGTGGAATACGCCTAACAAATCCCACCATCTAGCACTAACCTAACTCTCGCTGGAAGATAAAAAGCGAGATAACCAAGAGGAGAGCCCACGAAACCACCCAAACACGTATGATTTGCGATTTGCTAGGAACCCCGAAAGAAAAAACTGTTTGAGAGCAGGACGGGGGGTAGGATGCCCGGTTTCTCTGGCTCTATTTTTCTATGAGGGCTCTACGAATCGGAATGCTGCTTGCTTCCTCTCACATATGAAAAGCCCTTCTATTCGTTAGCGTTTCATACAAGCCTGCATGAGCCGTGCTTATCCTTGAAGCCGATCTCTAGAGGAGATCGAGTGGAGCTAGAGGGAAATCATACTATGGGCTGTACGATCTGCAGCTGATTCCATCGCCCATTCCCTGTTGTTAGATGAGTTATTAGATTAGCGATGTGCATAGATATGCGAGTAGAAGATAGGCGGGAACTTAGAGGATACCCCCTACCTCAAGGTCAGCCTCACAACCTCCCAATCATACACTGTCACTCATTAGCCAACAAGGCGGAACCCCACCCCCCAAAAAGAGATACTTCTTGCCAACAATTGTCTCTTTTTTTTCTTTCGTTTTTTGTTCTTTGCTTATGATAGGGAAGGGATACGATATGTAACCCCTATCATGATTCCACCCTTTGCAAATCCTTAAACTCGCTGCGATCGATCTTAACTTTTGAAAAGGCAAAAAAATTAGTAGCAATAGATGAAAGCCTCGAATGCAAGGCTGAATATTTCGCGTCCCTGATTTCCGCTGATAAGGCAAACCCGCTCCGGCTTTTCCCGTTTTTTCATGAGTTAGGTGTAACATAGTTCGCCTCTCTTCCTGCCCCACCCCGAACCCCTGTTCCACCGCGGCTAAAATATGATTGGCCACAGTCTCTCTAGCGTTCTGAATCGTGCCGGAAGAGCGCAATGATTTCGACATATTGGTGGTGTCGGGATGTTGTTTGGGGAGGATTAGGGCTGAAATATCTGGAGTGGGTAGTTCTGATCCCCCGCATCGGAACTTACCGAAATGTGAGTGATAGCTGGTGATTCTCGAGCTTCTAGAGAGGAAGCTCGGGTCACTTCTCATTACTTATCTCGTTACTTCAGCTATCTTCCTAAAACCAAGCCGTACTATTCGGGTTGGGTCGGGGTTTTGATCCAAGGTACAGCCTCCACTGAGGGCGCGACGATGCTGATGGTGACGGACCGGGATCGGGGACAACCAAATTTGTTACCCTACCCTAGTTTAACGAATTCACTTTTTGCCCGCCAAATACCCAGGTTCGTCATCCGCCCAGTTTCGTCATACCCCCAGTTGAGGCTGCAGTTGAGCGTAATAGTAATACACTGACAGCTCGAATTATTTTACCATGGTTTGCCATAGCTACGCATCATCCCACCCCTTGGATTTGGTACTGAAAACAACACTTTCGGTCACAGTAGCTTCACGCAAAAAGTAAACCGGAAAGTAGTGAATAAAGCTCTCTCACTTCTGATCTAAATACTAAATACCCTCAAAGGTAAAAACAACAAACCGCAAAGGATGAAAATTAGAAAAGAAACCCCAGTAAAAGAAAAAGAAGTGGTTGTCTTACGACAATCCTGCTTCCGTCTCCTCCTTGTCCCCAGAGAAAACGAACAAGCGAACAAACACTTTCATCTGTGAACCAGGCCGGGTAAACCACTTCCCCCTTCTATAACCAAGGAACTATCTAGAAACTGAATCTTCTAGCTAAACAAAACCTATCCGGAAACGGCAATTTGCCCCCATTAAACTAATGAATAAAAAAAGAACGGAAAAATAAACTAAGCCCAATTCCCCCCTCACAGTACCTCCGAGCCGGCTAAGGGAAGGGAAAAAGCAATTTCCAGCCCCTGCACGTTCGTGGCCTTATTGAGGCAGCAAGGTTGATTTCCAACTAAAGCCCGCTTACCTGGGTTCTGGATCTTCCGCCCCAGCCTGAGGCGGCCGGAGCTTTGATCCGGTCGATCTAAAAACGCGCAACACAGCTGCGAGGTTTGATTAGGCTCGGGTTAGACTGTGGAAATACTGTCGCACATAGGACTAGCTAGGGTGGGACGAAAGGTGAACTTTTTTGTATCGTACGGCTTATCACAGCCTATCGTACTCCACCCCTATCTTCCTGAACAGTTAAAGTTGGGTATTCAGATATAGTGCCCGATTGCTTAGACATCGGAACTTATCTACTTGCTACACAATGAAGGAACCTTTTGATGTGTGGGCCCAATATAGCCTGACTGATCGAAACGACCGCATGGTTAACCTAACTTAATTAGCAGGAAGGGCCCGTGCCCAAAGAAATGAGGAACCAATTCTTGAATAGAGTAGGGAAACAAAGTATAGGCGGCCCTTCTAGAGGTTCGGGAGAGGCTGCTAAGAACTCCGAACCTCACTAGTGGCCTTTGGTAGTCGGTCTAGAACGATAATATCTCAGTACGGCCATCTTTGGGTGGGACGGGAGCCTCTCAAGGGCAGGGAATGGAACTGCCGGTTACCGCAAGGGACACCCGAGGGAGGGCAAGGTTGGTGGAGATTGCACGAGTGATGTCCCATGATAGGCTTTCGTCTAAATCTATTCTGTGAGCCGAACAAAAAATAGAATGGTTACTGATGCGCTAACCCTTGAAACTTAAATCGTGAATGTGGATCAAACCCTTCCGACAGTCGGCGACAGAGCGGGTCAGAATGTATTCAGACCTACCATCATGTGACTTAGAATCAATTCCTCTGTTTCAAACAAAAGGTTTGATACTGAACGCGGCCTACTAACTATCGGAGTGGATAGGAATGGCGAACAGGTGCCCCATGTGTTTTAAGGTTCCCATATTACTACCCAATTTTCTAGGGCTAAATAACCATGGAGTAATTACCCTGGTATTAAACGCAAGAATAGGGTTTGGGAGGTTGTCTTTATGGCCATAGTCTTCCTTTTCATCCTTTAACATCCTAATCTTCCGGCCAGTCAACTTTGCTAAAGTGCGGTCACACTACCTTAACTGGCCTTCTTAGAAAATGTAATATAGTATCTCGGTGGGGCTTTCGGACCCTAATTCTGATTTCTATAATTATTGAAAGCAGCTTGTAAAATTCTCTTTCAATACTATTGAAAACATTTTCTTTTGATTCCGGCACGTTGGCAAGGACATGACTGAAGTCCACTGGCCGAAATCTGCTCGTGATGTTTATGACTTCATTGCCTAGGTTGGTTAAGGAATTCTTTTACTGGGGACCTCCTAGGAAGATATGCTATACTAAGAGGAGCAAGCCTCACAATGGGCCGGCCCGGGCCGTAAAATCTTAAGCCCGGCCCAAACCCGGCCCAAACGATGGCAGGCCCGACCCGAACCCGACCCGACCTAAAAAAGCCCGGGCTACCCGAACAGCCTAAACTATTCAAGAGCAGGGATTAATCAAATCCTATTTAAAGACGTCAATTACTTTAACTTTAGCAGTGTAAAAAATTATGAGGGGAAATATGTTCAGCATTGACAGCGAGGGGCACTTGCGAATAGAAGATAGTATATCAATGACAGACCTATATTCTGGTGACCTGACGTTCCTTCAATTGTGGGCGTGTTCGACCCTTAAATACAAAAAAAGACTCTTCCGGGAGTCTCCAGAACATATTCACCCCATATTCATTCTTTCTCACGCCATTCCATTCCCCCACATGTCTGACTATCCTTCACCGCTATCCTTCACCACTATCCTTCACCACTATCCTTCACTGCTATCCTTTACCCCTTCGCTAACCGCTCTCCTTCACTGTTTCGTTCACCCCTTTAGTTGACCTCTTTCCAGCCTGGTGGAACTTCAGACCCAATCTTCAGATAATTTACTGCGTATGAGACTGTACTAGGCGATTTTTTAAGTCATCGGAATGGGAAGTGATGAGTTACTCCTTAAAGGTATACCAGGGCCGAGTAACTCATCATTTCCCATTCCGATGACTTAAAAAATTTTCTAGTATGATACAAGAAATATTCCGATATCGGAGTGAGCGCCGGTGATTTGCAATAAATAGGTGGTTGGAGTTTGAAGTATTCACGTAGAAAAGGAAAATTCTATCATAATGTTGATCACACAGCTGGCATTGCTAGTATAGTATAGATTATATTAGCATCCCTAATACTCTATCATCGATGAAGGAGTAGATTATATTCTAACTTAATGCCACAGATTTCTACTGATAGGCCAAGAGGCTCTTCCTTGTTTGCCCCAGACCCAGGACTACGGTGTCAACTGTTTTTGCTTTTGCGGCGGGATAGGTATTGGAACCAGAGAAGGACTCTGTGATAAAAAACTGTTAATCTCATCATCGTCAAGGAAAAATATGCGAAATGGGAGTTGGGGTATCAAGTAGAATTTAAGAGGAAGTTCCGGGAGAGCTAGGGTAGGAAGAATGAGAGGAGAGTTTGCGGACCGTCTTCATGGTCAGACATAATAGAAGAAGTAGTAATGGTAGAGTGTCGAGGCTTGCCATATTCCCAAATCCTGGAGAAGAATATTCCCTGACTGTGACAGAGATGACCTTTGAAAAATCAAAGTCAGGCTGCGCGACTTGGATGAAAAGGGGTAATTAAAATTGTGAGGCTGAAAATTTCTCAACAAAATAGTAGCTTGAGGATGACGCAAGTCCTCGCCGCACTTTTGGAAGATATGAGTGATATCTTGTGATTTGATAAACAAAAATGAATTCTTTGGGCTTTATTTTGGGCTTTATTTTGGGCTTTTTCGGGCTACCCGTGCTTGCCGCTTGGGCGACCCGACCCGGCCCAAACCCATTTATCCCCGGGCCGGCCCAATCAGCCCGGGCCCAGTTGCGAGGCTTGTATGAATGTGGATTTCTGTTAGTTTAGACTTATTCTTTTGCTTCCAAATTTATCATATTCAGCATCCCAGCTACAGAGACTACTACCATCACAATTTTCAGATACTAAGTACTAGTAATGATTTATCATTGATATAGCACCCATATCAAAACAATTCAAAGTAAGTTCTGCAAATATTAACTGAATCCCGTCTTGAAGCCTACTGGTATCTCAGGTGTTAGTTTTTGGTTCCGGTGACATATTCTGATTCTAAGTACTCTGGAGAGGACATTAACTATGGGAGGGACAGGGGTTCGAGATGCCAAAGCTTTTTGCCCTTCCTAGAACCATAGCTACCAAATTAAATTCTTTTTGCCTCTAGCAGTGATGAGCGTGGGAACTTCAAACTGGTCTCCCTCTCATAATCAACTTCCACTCCCCTATGAGCGAGGTTGGCAATCTTTACACTCGGGTTTTGGGGTTTAGGGCGAAGGTGGAGGCGGCCAGGGAAGCAGCCGGAGAGTGTGATTCGAGGATGGGATGGCTGGAAGTGGCGGTGGTGGCTAGTAGGTTTCATTCCATAGGCAAGTTGTATAGGGCCCGGTTTGAGGCCTTGGTTGTGGAGGTGGTCGAATGGGAGCGGGTCAAATAACTGCCATGATGCCATATTCGTTTTCTTTATCCAGCAATGGACGAACGAGGTCTTGTGGTGTTAAGGTAGTCTTATCCAGGAATATCACCGGACGGATGAAGCTCGGCACGTGCCTAAGTTTTTGAGAGAAAGAACAGGAGCCGCGAGGAACTATGAGAACTTGGGCGGTTTTCGGAATGCTATTCGTTTGAATGGGTGCGCAGGCGGGATTTTTGAGGATATGGATGTTTGTGAATGCTGGTGTTGTGATAGGAATATCCACTGCGCCTATGCATGTAGGAACGACCCCCGCGAAAGCGTGTAACTGTGGAGAGCTTGTACTTGTTGGAGTTGCTCTCTCCCTTGCTCGCCTTACAGGGTGAAACAGTTGCATTCAGGAATAGGTAGGACCGCGGGTAACTGCGAGGAATAGCCCGGAGGATAAAAAGGCTATAGGTTCAAGAAGCGAAGACTGTCAACCACGTGGCACAGTCAAATGCAACAGTGACTGTGCAAATAATTGCCAAGACAGGGAGTGATTGACTATGAAAATGTGTAAATATCTTAAGAGATATTAATTATATACAATAGTTTGAGAGTCTGAAACTCTCTAATAACTTCTATATATTTTGGTAACCTTCTCTTAAGAGTCTGGTATATCATAAGCAATACCTTCATGGTATGCTCTTGTCATTCTCTCAATACATACCCAAAACTTCTAGATTAAAGTTGGCTTGACAGAATTCAGGTATTCAAGTACAATTTTCCATAATACTCAAATAGTGTATCCGCATTTTCATTATGCCTAGTGCTTCAGAGCCCCCCACTAGTACTAATAAAGTTGAGCTCGCAGTGATATTATACTTAGAGAATGATTACTCAGCAATTGTATGTTGCAGTTCAATGCCCAGCCTCAGATTTTACACCAAAAATTGAAGTTTTCAATCAAGGATGCCACTTCTAATACTTGCTTCTACCAAATAAAATAAATATACTCTTATTCTACTTTACTTGCTCTATATTTCTACGTTTATTTTATCTAAGTCCAACCACTATGGGGTGTATGATGTTCAATTGAAAACCCCCCAAAATGAGGTTGACACTTATGCGTTCTTGCACTATACCAGAGGACCGAGCAAGACCGCATGAGTGATGTTTCATGACTTAACCCCCCCGATCTCTATTCCGAAAAATGAACAAACGAGCGTAATGGGTGAACAGGGTCGCAACCCCGAACCCCCGCTAAATTTGTGAACAAGCATTCTGTTCAGAAATAAAATTTTCGGGTTTTTATCTGTTGACTTAAATAATGGAGGGCTTGGGCCTATCCTGGGATCTGAGGGAACGTTACTTGGGCAGTGGTCTCACACCAACGCTATAAGAGCAGACGACTTATTTATAGGAGCAAGATGTGGGGAGACTAAGTTGGACTAGTCTACAATCAGAACGAACGTTCCAAGTGATAGATAGAGAGGGTGGGGTGCCACCTTAAGGGGCAGATCGTGGTTACCTAATATAAAGAACTGCGGGGATGGAGGCTAATTGCAGGATGTTTTTCTATTTTATCAGTTTACGCATCTAGCTAAGCTTAGCATATCTTTGTACAACCCTTTAAATTAAGGCCCTGTTTGGCATGCCACTGGATAAAAAACACCGTTTTTCTGAAAACAGCGTATTTCTTAATACCCAAGGTAAGAGGTTCTAAAGTACAATTATTAAATCATAGAGAGAAGGCAGATGCCCCTCCGCATATTCTGTGAAAAGGAGAAATCAATCAGAGACCTGACCATTAAGCAGTAGCAGAAAGAGTGATGTTGCGAAATACTGTGGGACAAAGAAATACTGAGAATAACTGAAAATACCATGGTATTTTTGGCGTGCCAAACAGGGCCTAAATTGTCTTCCTTCGCTATCCCTCCTCCACCTCCCACAGAGAAACACATTCTCCCAGTACCGCAGGCCAGCCCCAGGCTATCTCCTATGCATAATCTACTCTTGAATCCCTTGGTATCACCTGACTGCCTCCTGGGGCTCTCAATATTTCCTCAACTGAGGAAAAGCACGCCCAAGCTTTATTGCGGTGTCCTCCCCCCTTGACTACCCAGGAGTTTGCGAACTGATAGAGTGCCCATCTGAAGCTTGTCCTCAGGCTAATTGCTAGAGTTTATCGCGTCGTGTGGGACGCCCGGGCCCGCAGTCCGTCCGGACCCAAGAAAAAACGGACTATGGCCCATAATCCGTCCCGCCCTACCTTCAAAGACGAGTGGACTGGACGGCTGAGAACCCTAGAACTTAGGGAGCACTAGGGTTCCGCTCTCGGCAAGTGGAGAAGAAAGGAAGCATAATGTTGAGTCTTTCGTGATAGGCAATGACTGTATCAGATAATCTACTGTAGGTTTACTTAGGTTCCTTCATGAATGGTACAAAATTGACTAAACGTTAGCATGATTTCGGTATCCGAAAATAGTTTCCAAATGCACTTACCGTCCCAATATGTCCCAATCATTCTTCCCGCAACGAGCGGAGAAGGGCCACCAGACTGAAAGGTGGCTGGCGTTCAGAGTAGACGACTTCACAAGCTGCTCGGGCCCCTTACTCGGGCGACTAAATATGAACAGGAAAGTTTCCTGTGGCAAACTGTATAAGGTATTGCAACTCAAGAAGTTAGCCGCTTGTTTCATCACAGAAAATCAACCAATTGGCATCGGTCCGAGTGGGTGGGCGTCTGAGCGGGCCTATGAAGTCGTCTACCGGGGCCGGTAGACCGCCTACGCTGCCGGTGGGGAGGCTGTGGCTGGGGAGGCTGTCTTGGCCTGCAGCGCTGCGTGACTGGAGCCCCCAGTTAGAACAGTTGGTAATCCATTGAAGCTTTAGGCTCGCCAGAGTGGTACTCATTTCTTTGCCTACCGTGTAGTTATGACGGCTAGAATAGGTAGAGTGGATGCACATAAGTATCAATGGTTGCTTGCTGATTAATCTAGGCTTGCTAGTACTGTTCTGGCACAGTACTACTCAGCCGCTTTGTTGTGATTGTGCGTGGACAAAATTAACGGAAGAACGACAACGACAACGACAACGAACGCACAATTTGCCCGGTGATGACAACCACCATACATTCAACCACCCCAACATCAACCAAAAAAAATTAAAAAATTAAAAGAAATACATAGCAGTAATCAGTACTTAGTATACCATCCATCAGCCTTAATAATTGCTTCCACCCTATCCACCATAGATCCTGCCAGAGTATCAAAAACCTTTGAATCAAGAAGCTCCCAACAATGAGTGACTGCCTCTTCAATTGTCTTTTTGACCACATGCTCAGGGCCCTTCATGAGATGAAGATCAGGATAGTGCTTAGAAAGCTTATCCTTAATCAGAGACCAGATATTTTCAATTGGATTGAGATCTGGTGAATAGGGGGGAATTTCTAGTAGTGTAATTCCATACTCTCTGAGCCATCTCATGAAGGGCAAGTGAGTTTTAGCATTGTCAATGATCAAAAAGACCTCCTCCTCTTCAGACTCTTTCTTAATATCCTCCCATATGTCTACAAAGTCATATTGATCATAGACCTCAATAATTGACTTTGCAGTAACCCCACCACCAGCAGAGGAAGGATCAGGAAAAACAGGAAGAAAACAACCATACTTTTGGCCATAAAAAAACCCAGTCATCACTTGGCCAACCTTTCTCTCCTCTCCTAGGAGCTTCCTCAACACAGTCCTTATTCCATTTCTCTTTAGGATATCTAAATATCCACTTTCTCCTTCTACCTTCCCCTCTCTCAATAGTCACCTCATCTCCCCACATTACCTTCCTTCTCCATATATTTTTTGTCCAATGCCTATGAGCAAATGCCCATTCCAATCTCTTCTTAGCAAGACCTTCATCAAGATGTACCCTCTCTTGTGCCACCCATTTTTTAAGATTTTTTCCAGAGAGTCTGCGCCTTATAGTCTTCTCAGAAACATTTGGTGCAATTTTCTTGGCAATGCCTTGATAGCTGTTATGGCGATTTTTGAGGGCTTCCTCAACCATAGCTTCATCCTGAGTCTTAGAAGTCTTAGGAGGTCTTCCTCTGCCCTCTTTCTCCTCTCCTTCTTGATCTCCCCTTTCAACTGTGTTATGAACAGTAGTAAGAGGGATGTTGAGTTGGTGGGAAATGTCTGTTAAGGGCATGCCTGCTTCATGCAAGCCACACACTCTCCCTCTTGTCCATTGACTCAGATGCTGAGAAGGAATAGGTTTTTTGGGTTGGCTGCGAAGAATAGGAGCCATTATTTCTTAGAATAAAAAGAGAGAAGATAATATGAGGATTCAGTTGGGTGGAAATGATTTTTGTGGGGGGTTGGTTGTGTGAAGGTGTCCGGAAGCCATGGTTGCCACCCTCACGGGCGCTCTTCCGTTAATTTTGTCTACGTACAAGAACATCAAAAGCCAAGGTTGCTCATTTGGGAGCGAAAGGGTACTCAGCCAAAAAACAAAGTTAATAGAGATAAAGAGGAGTAAATGCTGGGCAGTTCTACCGAGGGTTTCCCCCATTTTAGGGTGTTCACTTTTAATTTTACTGCATGATTTTGGTTGTTGAAAAGGGCGGAATTTAGACACTAGGCACTGTCCAGCCTTAAGCGAAACCCGGCGGTTTTGGCGATAAACTGGATAATCGTGGGCACCATAACCCAATTCTCTTGCGCGAGCAATTCTTAACCACAAAATCTTCGATAACGGCCAACCACTACCTAACCAGAATGAGGGCATTGCCCGATATATGAGAAGATATAAAGTGCTCTGTAGGACAGAAAAAAAACAAAGAAGGTCGATAGCTAAGAACTTCTACTCGGGTAGATGCCAGCTGAAAAGAGTTTACTGGTCAGCTCCCGTGGAGGCATCTAAAAGAACCCACGAACCGTACTATAACCAATCCCTATCTCGTCAGCAACAACCCACTACAACCTCCCAAAGCTAGCAGAATAGAGAGTACTGACTCCGATATCGTCACCCTTCTGTTTGGCAACCCACATCCCTTCCCAAATGGCCACCTTCTGAGCAACAGACTTCGCATCGGTCATGCCCATGTTCTTAGCACGCAACTCGAACTCGGCAGCCCTCGACTCCCTCTCTTCTTCCGCCTTGTTGTCTTCTACCAATTTGATTATATCAACATAGTTAGCTTGGCCTACTTCTAGTACCCCTTTAGGGCTAGGGTTGTGAGAGGGGGGGGGGTTGAACCGAGTGCGGCTAGGAGTCGCTCATACTCCATATTATGAAGATTAAGCCAAGTCTCTTTCTCGCCACCCGTACGTCCGTAAAGCCCGGGATACTTGAGATGCCTCTTCAAGTACCGGTGGGGCATTTCTCCCCTGAGCACCAACAGGCAGCCGGAAACGGGACAGGCGAGTGGAGGCGGGCTTGTATTGGTGAGGGCGGAGGGCAGGGTTTCCAAGGAACTGGGTGCTTGTGGGATGGTAATTATTCCACCTTGGGGGGAAGAGGAACTTTTAGTGGATATAGAACTTCCGGGCATGCCTTGGTGGGAGTGACTAGACATGATTGGCGCACTGGAGTCGGGCCGCTTATGATTAACAGTGGGCCCTGGTTGTAATTCTGGATGGCGAAATTGAAGGTGACTCGTAGGTGGATGAACTGGAGATAGTTGAAAATGTTTCGGGAGAGCAATCTGCCAGTCTAATCGGTAAGGCACTCTAGTCTATGAGGGAGAAAAGTGAGGGGGAGGGTGGATAGTGCTCACTTATTTAGCAGATGAGTTATTATTTCACCTTGGTGGGAAGAGGAAATTTCAGTGGATAGAGGATTTCCGGGCATGCCTTGGCGGGGGTGGCTAGACATGATTGGCGCACTGGAGTCGGAGCGCTTGTGATTAACGGTGGGGCCCTGGCTGTAATTCTGGATGGCGAAATTGAAGGCGGCCCGTAGGTGGATGAACTGGAGATAGTTGAGAAGGTTTCGGGAGAGCAATCTGCTAAAGTCTAAGCGGTAAAGCACTCTAGTCTATGAAGGAGAAGAGTGAGGGGGAGGGTGGATAGTGCTCACTTATGAGCTAGCTACTGCTGTTGAAATTACGAATGTGCTTGCTGGTCATCCGCTCCGCCGCAATGGCCCAGTCCATATCACAACCTCTCACTCGCATGTGAAAGTGTGGGATCACGGGCGTGAGCGCAAATGGAGGGACGAAAGAAAAAAAATCACACTCATTATGGGATTTTTTTGATTAGAGCGTGACTGGAAGTACAGCGCTACTTTGTTGGACTTTCGGCGGATTCGAGGCTCTCAATTGATGACATTTGACCTCATTTGCCAACTTCCCTCTCACCCAACTCACATGTAATCAATCCACATTTAAGCCAAATTCCTTAGCTAGAAATTTTTTTTTTTTATAAATTTTAATAATTTTATTTTATTATTATTTCAGTTAATGAATGTCCCGACTTTGGCGAGAAAACGGGGTTTGGGACAATACTTTTGATAGGGGAGTTTACCTAAAACTCTTCCCCCTCAATTTTGGGAGCTAGTGCTGCTGCTTCTGAAGATGCTTCATAAGGACTCACTCGAGCTTTTTGCGACCCCCAGCCTCACGACATGTCCGCTGCTCCCTAGGACAGAAAGTAGTTTTGGGCACTATCAGGCCCAGGCAGCCTATCCAGAGATGAGCCTGCTGACCCTCTTTCGGCTCTTTTATATTACTAAATAATTACCGGAGTTACATGGTACGCGGTGGAGCTATTGGTTATGCGTCCGTGCAGCCATCCGTTTTAGATATATTGCTGGTGCTGATACATCTGCGCTACCGAGAAGACTACTGTATATCGGATCTTGATGTCCCTCTCAAACCCGGGGCTATGGCTTCGATTATCGCGCGGAATGAGCCTGCATTTCTCCGCGAACGGAGCTGGCCTGGAAGTTTTCCAACGACGAAGATGGAATACGAAACTAGGGGCTAGTTTGTCAAAGACCTATCTCTTAGACTGCTGAAACGGTGGAAAATCTTTCTGCCGCCCCTTTCAGTGCCTGAGACAGAGGTTACTAAGGTGCTCTCACAGTACTCTTCAGTCATGATATGCGTAAGTACGATCATATTGCTAATAGCATATTAGCCATGGTCTGGGGTTTGCCCTGCGAACTTGCAGTATCATAACTAACAAAAGTTGCCTATTACCCTGTGTCCCAGATACTCAAAAGGGTGGCAGTAAATTTTCCACCGTTTCAGCAGTCCAAGAGATAGACATGAATACCGTAAAAACTAGAATAGAAGGAAAATGTGCTAAGACTTTGTAGCTCCTAGTCAGGCGCTACGTACAAGTACTAGTATATTACTTTTGTTTTCCCTTAACTGGGGGCTTTTTTTTGCGGCGTTTTCCCCTACGCAGCTGCGAAGGGAAATTCAAACGTCCTAGTACATTTTTCTTCTATTCGAGTTCTTACGGGTGCTCAAGGAGCTTTAGCTCTATTGTGGGGGGATCTGAGAAGGTAGGGCCAGTGTGCACGAGTGGCCTTGGTGCTAAAGCTTACGGCTATTTACTTGATAGTTGAGGCCAGAGAAGTGCCGGTATACGGATGCTGAGATCTGACTAGTTATTAGGGAGAGCGGCAATGGAGCGGCAATGGAGATATAGAGGGTGGAGGAATGGAGAGCTGGTTGAAATAAGTGCGGACAAATTGGGGTGGCTAGTGGTATTTCACTGCAACTTCTGCAGGCTATGGAAAAACAAAAGCTGTTGAAGGGACCGAAAGGAGGTATCGGTATATATTCTATTGGAGCAATTATAACTCCAGTTAAACTGGGTATAGATGGGTGTCGTAAAGCTCGAGCGCGGTAGCCTAGCTAGAATGCCTATGGGAAGTCATCTGGTGGCATGTTAGTAACCCCCAGGGAAGTGAGGAAGGGGTGCTGTGACGCTGGGGTAGTTATCAGGCGGTCTCGCCTGCCTTACGAGTGGGAAGATTTAGACCATCGGGCGGGGCCCGTTGGTATAATAGAAAGGAACAAAAAAACCCCGATTGCCGGTAGATGCTTGGAGAGCTGGGTTTGTGTCGAACCAAATGACAGGAGGTTGCGCGTGCGCCGTTTGCGTAGGGAGGGAGAACTACTCGTAGGGAGTTTTGTCGGGCTTATCCTGGGATTGGGACTAGTACTCGAGCATTGATTCCAAGATTGGAGGCACGATATCTGTTTGTCTGTATTCTATTGATAAATTACCGAGATTTAGAGTAGTGCCTCGAGCTTCAGACTATCGGCCATCACACGGTAGGAGAATCGTGGGAAATCGTCATTGCTCGAGTAGGGGTCAGGGATATTCTAGGGCAAGCTTGCGTCACTCATTTAAGTGATTTATTTAACACTATATACCGTATCGTGTGGGCAAAAAGATATGTGACAGAAGGGGCTAGCACAGATTACGCCAGTTGAAGTTAGCGAGATAATTCAATCAGACATTAGTGGTCAGGGTCAGGGAAGCAATTGTGAGGTTTTTGCTTGGGGAAAATTTCTGGGAGCAGTCTTTCCCCCTAATTGACTATTTAAAAAGTCTCCAGATGCTTTACCTTTATTAGTACCTATTTTGTCCCGAAAGGGTCTGGAGACCTTTCAAATTTCCAACTACAGTACTAGGGCAAAAAGATTCGTCCGATGCCCATTTTACACCAAAAGTGCCCATCTTCACTGCCCTCTCTCATTGCACAATGTCTATGAGAATCAGCGAAAATTTGTCCTTGTATTAGCAAACCTGTAGATAATATGAAGAAAGTCACAGAATCCTTAAATATTACCAAATGATGGAGAAAAGGTCGTTTTAAGTGTCTGGCATCGGTTGCCATGTACTTTTTTGTATGGAGCCCCATACAAAAACTTAAGTCACTTTTACACTTGTTGACATAATTGTGAACACTGAAAACAGCTTTGATTCCTTACACTTCTACTTGCAGAGTTTTGAATAGATAGTGATTCCCTAGCTGATGGAAAGATTTTAAGTGTTTTTATATAAGCAGTGTTGAGAATTGTTTGTTTAAAAATGTCAATTTTTGGTGTAAAAAGGGTATCGGACGAATCTTTTTGCACCCGTACTTTATATCCGCTGCCTATGGGCTCTAAGCCAGGTTTGTGTGACCAGTTTGGCCTATGAGTACCAAGTAGGGCTAAAAGCGAGAGGCCAGAGCTGGAGATTGAGGGAGAAAGGAAGGAAGGAAGGAAGGAAGGAAGGAGGCAACGACGGTATCAGATAGTCTAGGTTTACTATAGTTTCTTGAACTTTCTTCATGAATGCATAATTGACTAACGTTGGCATGATTTTGGTTATCCGAAAAATAGCTTCCAAGCGCACTTACCGTCTCAACCTGCCCAAACCGTTCCCAGGCAACGAGCGGAGAAGGGCCACTGGACTGAAAAGGTGGCTGAATTTCAGAGTAGACGACTTGGCAAGCCGCTCGGGCATTCTCTTCACTCGGGCAACTAAATTTGAACAGGAAAGTTTCTTGTAGCAAACGGGATAAAAGTACGAGGCTGGTGCCAAAAATGATGAGCAGTTGCAACAAAAACAACACTTAGAATTTGGATACAGAATACTCTGCAGGCAATATCTCAACTACAAAGAAAACTAATAGGATGAAAGTAAACTAAATATTACAATGAAAATTGACTTTAAAGAAAATATAATCAAAATTGTGTTTGCATGCCTCTTCGTTGTTTGACCTGTCTGAGCCGATCGGGCATACTCTCAATATACCTGTTCCAATCTTCCAGTTCCAGATTCTCCCACTCCTCTTCTACAGCCTCGCGCATTTCCTGAATGGTTCCCGGAAAGCTATCGCGTGCCTTGATGCATTGCTTCATCAAGCGCCAGACGTTTTCGATGGGGTTGAGGTCTGGGGAGGCAGCCGGTCGAGGATGTAATGGTATGCCTAACTTCGCCTTGACCCCAACCAAGGCACGGTGGGTCCCATGTACTGGTGCTCCGTCTTCGATGTATTGGGAGGCGGGGGATACTGAATAACCTAACAAACTGTGGAAAGCGGGGGAGACGATAGGTTCTAAGACCTGTTGTTGATAGTCCTTCATAACCAGCCCTTTTTTCCCACTACCAACAAGAAAAACAAGAGGTGACTTCCAGTCATGACTGATAGCTCCCCAAACATGAACAGAGCTCCTTCCACTATGAAAGGTATATTGTAGACAATGATCGTGGTAGCGTTCGTGCGGTAAATGGTTGACCCAAGTGGATCCTCGTTTTGATGTATCGAAGAAACACTCATCTGAGTACATGAGTTTTCTCCAAAAGTCAACTGGTTTTTGCCAGTGCTCGCAGCCGTACCTCATCCGTTCATGCTGATTCTGTCGATTGATAAAAGGCTTTTTGCAGGCTTTACAGCGTGAATAACCATAGCGTGAAAGGGCCCTCTGAATTGTCCGTCCTGATACAGATAGCCCAACTTCCTGACCAAGCCGTCTCCAGCACAACTTTCTCCCTTCCTATCCGCTTCGAAGCTGACCAATCAACCGACGAATATCGTGTTTGTCTAAGCGGCGTGGGCGCCCAGGTCGTAATCTTGTCCGTCTAAACCTTGGTGTACGACTCCATCGTGAAACTGTCGCACGTGGAACGTTGGTTTCATGGGCCACTTCTGACTGCGATATTCCTGTCTCTAATAGAGTAATTACTCTAGTTCGTGTCGGTGTCATCCATTCACCCATTGGAAGCTGCCGTGGTGGGGTATTCATTGTTTAAAGTATTGGTAGGTGGTTGCGATGGTGAAAAATTTGCACGTTGCTGCTCATCATTTTTGGCATCAGCCTTGTACTGTATCGTATTGCAACTGAGATCGGCCGCTTGTTTCATCACAGAAAATGAACTAATCGGCATTGGTTCGAGTAGGTGGGTGTTCGAGCGAGCCTATCGTCTATCGGGACCGGTAGATCGCCTAGCTGCTGGTGGGGAGACTGTGGCTGGGGCGGTTGTCCTGGTCTTACGTGACTAGAGCCTCCAGTTAGAACAGTTTGTAACCCGTTGAAGCTTTAGGCTCGCCAGAGTGGCACTCATTTCTTTGCCTACCACGTTATGGCGGCTCGAAGTAGGTAGAGTTGATGCACATAGGTATTGTCGGGGTACAAAAATAACGGCGGTATTAACGGGCGAAAATCTTCAGCAATGACAACGGCCTCCCCCACCAACCCCACTATCATGAAAACCAAAAAAAAAAATTAAAAAAGTAAATACATAGTAGAAATTAATATTTAGTATACCATCCATCAGCCTTAATAATTGCTTCTATTCTATCCACCATTGACCCTGCCAAAGTATCAAAAACCTTTGGGTTTAAAAGTTCCCAACAATGAGTTATTGCCTCCTCTATTGCCTTCTTAACCACATTGACATCACCTCTCATAAGATACAGTTCAGGATAGTGCTTATGAAGCTTATCTTTCACCAGAGACCAAATATTTTCAATTGGATTGAGATCTGGTGAATAGGCAGGAATTTCCATAAGAGCAACTCCCTGCCTTCTGAGCCATCTCCTAAAAGGCAAGTGAGTCTTAGCATTATCAATGATAAAAAATACCTCTTCTTCCCCAACCTGCTCCCTGATATCCTCCCATATCCCTAGAAAGTCTTTCTGATTATAGACATCAATAATTGACTTTCCAGTAACTCGACCTCTAGCAGAGGAAGGATCAGGAAAAACAGGTAAAAAGAGACCATGAGTTTGACCATAAAAAAAACCAGTCATCATCTGGCCAATCCCTCTCTCTCCTCTCCTAGCAGTAGGTTCAACACAATCCTTATTCCACTTCTCATTTGGATATCTAAATACCCATTTTCTCCTCTTTCCTCCACCCCTCTCTACAGATACCTCATCCCCCCACATTACCTTCTTTCTCCACATCTCCTTTGTCCAATGCCTATGGGCCAATGCCCATTCCAACCTCTCCTGAGCCAGATCTTCATCCAAATGGACTCTCTCTTGTGCTACCCATTTTTTAAGATGCTTTTGTGCAATTCTTCTCTTGACTGTCTGGGTAGAAACATTGGGTGCAACTTTTTTACCAATCTCAAAATAGGTAGTGTGGCGATTTTTGAGAGCTTCCTCAACCATAGCTTCATCTTGTGACTTGGTAGTCTTAGGATGTCTTCCTCTACCCTTCCTCTCTTTGCCCTCCTGATATCCCTTTGCAATTGTCCTTCTGACAGTGGTGGGAGGGATGTTAAGGTAGTGGGAAATTTGCTCAACTCCTATTTGAGGCTCATGCAACCCAAGGATTCTCCCCCTGGTAAACTCAGAGAGGTGCTTGGAGGGAATAGGTTTTTTGGCATGACTGCGAAGAATAGGAGGCATAGTTTATTGAACAAAATAATTAGGTAGAATGATTTAGTTTTGGTTGATCTAGAGAAATTTGTTTAGGTAGTGTAGGATGTGCGGGGTGATGAGGCGGGGTGCGTTGCGATCGATCGTTGAACCGCCGTTATTTTTGTACCCCGACAATATCAATGGCTGTTTGCTGACAAATCTAAGCATGCGCATTACTACTCGGGTACAGTACTGAAAACAAACACTTTCGGTCGCAGTAGCTTCACGAAAAGGAACCGGAAAGTCACGAATAAACCTCTCTTCACTTGAGATCTAAATACTAAATCCCCTCAAAGGGATAAACCACAAACCGCAATGATGAAAACCCGAAAAGAAAAACCCCCAGTGAAAGAAAAAGAAGTGGTTGTTCTCCAAGAACCCTTCTGTCTCCCGTGTGCTATGATGAAAACAAGAAAGCGAGCAAACACACTCGTCTATAAACCACCTCCAGGCCGGGTAAACTCCCCCATCCATAACCAAGGAACTACAAGTATCTAGAAACCGAACCTCTACAGTAGCTGAACTTAACCAATCCGCAAACAGCAATTTGTAACCCATGAAACTAATAAATAAAATAAAAATAGGAAAAATAAACTAAGCTCAATTTCGCCCCTCACAGTACTCAGCCGCATTGTTGCAGGCATCAAAAGCCAAGGCTGCTCATTCGGGAGTGAAAGGATGCCGATACTCAACCAAGAAATAAAGCTGACAGAAAGAGGAGTAAATTCTAGTCAGTTCTATCGAGAGTTTTCCCCTCATTTTAAGGTGTTCACTTTTGATTTTACTGCATGATTTTGGTTGTTGAAAGGGCGGAATTCAGACACCAGGCACTATCCAACCTTGAGCGAAGCCGCGATAAACCAGATAGCCGTGCCAAGGTTGTGGCTCCGCCATAACGCTCGATTGTTCGCTTGCTTTGCAATCTTGGGCACTCTCAGAGAGAGTGCGTCACTGTTCAACGGTAGTTACAGCTCAACGATACTTTTACGCGTGCGTGGTCAAGGCCGAGGCCCCACCACAGGAAAATAAAAGTTGTAAAAGAGATTAAAGCACCAGAGAATGTTTGGTAGTGGTTTTTAATTCTTAAAATCACATATTTCGAAGTGGTGGGAACCTTGGCACGGTTAATCGCAGGCACCGTAACCCAATTCTCTTGCGCGAGCAATTCTTAACCACAAAGTCTTTGATAACGGCCAACTACTATCTAACCAGAATGAGGGAATTGCCCGATATAAGAGAAGATACAAAATGCTCTGTAGGACAGAAAGAAGAAAGAAAATGAAGGCCGACAGCTAAGACCCCTCTACTCGAGTAGATGCCAACGGAAAGGGGTTTACTGGTCAGCCCCCGTGGCGGCATCCAAGAGAACCCAGGCGCCATACTAAAGTACTAGGCCAAAAGGATCCGTACGATTGGTGGTTACCGCGCGACACCTCAAAACACCCCACTCCTACAATCAACCACCCCTCAACCACAATGCCTTCACACAAGACAGGCTACCTCACAGAGTTTGAGAAAGGGCAAATAGTTGCTCTGAGGGAAAAAGAAATCTCTTTGGGAGAAATTGGAGAGCTCTTAAACTGTCCAAAGAGCACTATTCAAACTTTCCATAACCACTTCTAAAAGAGGGTGATGCAAAAAACCTTCTCATACCTGGAAGACCTAAAATTATCAATTCCAGAACCCACTGCCACCTAGTCAGAGAGTCTAAGAAGGCACGCCACCAGACTTTATCAGAATTGCGCAATGATGTTGCACCATATTTCTCCCTTCAAACAGTCAAGAGAGCTTTGGCCTCAGTCAACATATAGAAATGGAGAGCTAAGAAAAGAGCTCTTCTAAAGGATGAGCATGCTGTTAAGAGGTTAGCTTGGGCAATGAAGTATAAGGATTGGACAAAGGAAGACTTTGAAGGAGTCATCTTTAGTGATGAATCCTTGGTTGAAAAGTCTAAGGATCCTAAGGGTATATGGGTATTCAGAACACCTGAAGAAAAGTGGCACAAAGACTGTATTCATGGGGTTACCAAGGGGTCAGAGATAAAGCTGATGGTTTGGGCTTGTATTTGGGGCAGAAATAAGGGTCCTCTGATTCCTATTTTTGACAAGAGTGTGGATAGATTTGTATATATTGGAGTTTTGGAGGATGGTTTAGTTGATATCTGGCAGGAGGTGGAGGACACAGTTGGGGATCCTATCTTTCAGCAGGATAGTGCAAGGATACATACTACAAGAGATACCATGGCTTGGTTTGAGGAAAACAACATACAGGTTATGGAATGGCCACCCAATTCTCCTGACCTCAATCCTATTGAGCACTGTTGGAAGAGGATGAAGGAAAAGCTGTACCAGTGCTTTCCCAATATCCACAAGACCAAGGGGGGCCCAGATACTGTTAGAAAACATCTAGCAGTAGCTCTAAATCAGGTTTGGACTCAGGATATTCAGGGGGATTTTCTGGAAAGGTTGTGGGAGTCTATGCCTAGTAGGGTTGCTGCTGTCTTAGATGCAAGGGGATGGTATACCAAGTATTGATTTTTTTGTTTTCTAATTTTACATATAGCTTTTCTTATATCTATTGTATATCTACACATATTTTCAGTTTATCCTAAGTAGTTGTGGTTGTAGGGGTAATAAATTTATAGTGGTAGTGGGGTTGCCATTGCGTTGCCGTACGGATCTTTTTGTACCCGTACTTTACAACCAATCCCTTTCTCAATTAGTAACAACCCCACTACAACCTCCCAAAGGGAGCAGAATAAAGAGTACTAACTCCGATATCGTCACCGTTCTGTTTAGCAACCCACATCCCTTCCCAAATGGCAACCTTCTGAGCAACAAACTTCATCTCGGTTATGCCCATGTTCTTAGCACGCAACTCGAACTCGGCTGCCCTCGACTCCCTCTCTTCTTCCGCCTTATCGTCTTCTACTAATTTGATTTTATCAGCATAGTTAGCTTGGCCCACTTCTGGTACCTCTTTAGGGCTAGTGTTATGAGAGGGGGTTGAACCAAGTGCGGCTAGGAACTTCTCGTGCTCCATCTTGTGAAGATTGAGCCAAGCCTCCCTCTCATCACCCATGCGTCCATGAAGCCCGGGATACTTGGGGTGCCTCTTCAAGTACCGGTGGGGCATTTCCCCCTTGAGAACCAACAGGCAGCCGGAAACGGGACAGGCGAGTGGAGGCGGACATGTATCGGCGAGGGCGGAGGGGAGAGCTTCCAATGAATCGAAGGAGGAACTGGGTGCTTGTGGAATGATAATTCTTTTACCCTCGGAGGAGGAGGAGGAAATCTCTGTGGGTACAGAACCTTCGGGCATGCCTTCATGGGGGTGGCCAAGCATGATTGGCGCACTGGAGTCGGCCCGCTCGTGATTAACAGTGGGGTTCTGGCTCTGTAATTTTGGATGGCGAAATTGAAGGCGGCTCGCAGGTGGATGAACTGGAGATAGTCGAGAATGTTTTGGGAGAGCAGCCTGTTAAAGTCTGATCGGTAAAGCGCCCTCTAGTCTATGTGGGAGAAGAGGGGGAGGATGGACAACGCTCACTTATACAGCGGACGAGTTGGGAGTTGGTGTTTTGGCACTACGAACGTGTTTGCTGGGCACTCGTTATGAGAAATTTTTTGATTGGAGCGTAATTGGAAGTACACCACTGCTTTGTTGGTCTTTCGGCGAATTTCGTGGTTTCCTTGATATGTGCTGGGGTGCCAAATGCACAAGCCCAGGCGCCCAAAAACAACACCCAGTCACAGAATGTCACTCGCCAATAGTATCAGTCGTGGGCTTACTCGAGTACCACATTAATTGGTAAGGCTCATATTCACGCTAACAGGCAAGAACAAAAAAATTCACAAAGTAACCCTTCTCGGTTAGTTGTTACTGATCCCGAGCACGGCAAGCCGGATTAGTCTGCTGGGCAGCAAGGAGGTGTGGTCAGCATAGAGACCATGATGCCAAGGTTTCTAAACAGTACTCGAGCGTCTGGCTCCTCCAAATTCACGGTTACTAGTGCTGTAGATCCCCCAAAGTGGATGTGGGGGTGCGCTCGTCCCAGGCAAACAATACGGCAGTCTAACCCGGACATTTAGAAGATGGGAAAACAGGATATCTTAGGGATATTTCAGGAGTCTGAGAGATATTTCGCTTTTCCTCGAGGGGGTGTTTGACCCCGTGTCCGGGTCCTTGCCTGGGACGAGTACGAGGTTGGTAACAAAAGAAACGAGCCCCCGCTGGCTTTTCCATACAAAATGCCCATTTTCAAAAGATGCCTACCCACCACCACCATGACATCAGAAAAATTGAGGAATTTTCTGGATGGCACAATTTGACAAGAAGATTCACATAATTGAGCTCTAGGTTACAGGAAATATTCTAGAAATTCTGAGTGCCAGAGTTCGGGATGGGACCCAAAAAATAGTGCCAAGACAGCCAATTTGTATGGGATTTTTGCATTTCAGCCACACTGGCTAGCTTCAGGAACTTACTGCCAGTGGTTGGGGGGGCAACAAAAACTGGAAATTTTATATGTTAAATCCTCCGTGATTCCCTTTCACTTGATCACTTTGTGAAGAACCAAATTTGTTGTGCCGCATCACAGTTGTTGGCTAAACTTGCGCATTTAGTATGGGACTGTCGGAGGGGGCTCGTTTCTTTTGCTGCTAAGATCGTACAATATAGGCAGTAACACGGTATAGCCTACAACCACCCCGACCCGTAGCAGATCTCATTTGCCGTTCCAGAAGCAAGGAAGAAATGCTCTCCATTACCCAAAACTCTTCTCGTGTAACCGTCCGGAGGTTCCCGCCACCTTGGGGGACGCTAGGCGATCAAAGTTGGCGGCACTCCCACAGCTCAACGCAACGCGACAGCTCAACGCAACATTTATTGAACCGTAGTACAAGTACAAGTAGAAACATTTGCAATCAAACGCCCGATTCCACATAAAAAAGCATTGGAAGCTTTATTTTGATTCTTATCTTTTGCCGCCTTTCTTAACATCCTACGCTAGCCACAGCTACATGGGTCGGCAAATGTACTAGTTAGTAGCTATGATACGAAGGCTTTTGAAGCTACGATCTTGGCGACAAAAGCCGTCGGCACGGCTATGGGGTAGTGGGAAGGCGGAAGAGGGGCTAGGTTTAAGTAGTTATGCTGGGGAAGCGGAAGTGAAGGGAAGAGCAGGAGTATCAAAAGGCTCCATTCCAACTCCTTGCCTTAATAGTCCATCTACCCTTCCTTTTTCAAGTTACATATCGAAGGCTGAGGGGCGAGAGAAAGAGTCGGACACATACTACACAGGCAGCGGCGGCTATGGAAAGCTATTCAGATATCCGAGCACGACCACCACACGAGACCCCGACGAAGCGAAAGTGAAAAAATGACTACCTGCTCTGCTTCACCGATTCACCCGCTTTCCTCCTTCCCACAGATCTTGTCGGTGCGTTAGCTGAGAAGGAGGCCCGCATGTAGGCCCTATTTTACACCAAAAATGGCTGACTTTAAGAGCTCACAACTTGTCTGAAGGAAATACAGAATTAAAAAAATCAATGCCACAGTGTAGGTATTTCCATAGACTTTCTAGGTAGAAATTACGAGATTCTACTCCACTATGAGGGCTAAGAGCTTGGGATCCGGATTTGATATTGTTGAAATGTACCTTTTGCATGGGAAACTTATATAAAATTAGAGGTACCTTTCGCCCACCATCATTATCTCTAGCATTACACATGGGTATTAATTAATAGAGCTTGCCACTTAAAGAATGATAACGTCTATATCACTCTAAAGGCTCTAAATTTTTATTTATTTATTTTGCCATTAACAATGCTGAGGTTTTGTGAAGCGAAAATGCCCATTTTTGGTGTAAAATGGGGAGGTGCCCATGACTTTTTGTCGCCAAGATCATACTCGGGCTTAAGATAAGTGATGGTATGTGCAATGCGACAGCGAACTAAATTCAAAACATACACAGCAGCAACCCCCAGCTTGACCGCATGTCCGCTACTCCCCAAGACTCAGGAAGTGGTTTTGGCCACTCTCAAGCCCAGGTAGCCTACCCCGAAATAGGCTTGGTAATCTCCTTTCTCGAGCTTTTTATGTTATCAAATAATTACCGGAGTTACATGGTAAGCAAGCAGAACTATTGGTTATGCATCCGTGCGGTCATCCATTTGGGTTATATCGCTAGTATATCTGTGCTGCTAAAAAGGCTGCAGATCGGATTGTGATTTCTCTCAAACCCGGGGTCATATGGCTTATCGCGCGGAACGAGCTTGCATTCTCCGCGACCCGAAACAAAATAAGAGCAAATACGGCACCAAAAGTAACAGTGGGAGGGAAGATAAAGATAGCGAGTAAGAGAGGTCTATTCGTCGTACTTGGCTTACTCACTAGTCTAAGGGAAATAACAGGTGTATATATGAAAATCAAAACGCTTTTCTCAGTCGTCCAACAAGCACCACACTTTTCCACCCCCATTCACACATGTCTTTCCATCATCTTGTCTGTCCGTCAAAGAAACAAAAGAAAGTAAACATTCTGTGTTATTCCCGAACAAAGGAAATGATCCACAAAGACTTCCTTCATTCCCGTAGCCTCTATGCTTTCCATTCTCATATCCGTGCATCAACGAAACATCTTTCATAAACTCCGTGCTTTCATGAAACAAAAGAAACAGTAGCATGCCGAGCAGCATTTCTAATAGACCTAAGGTAGCTTAGGCGCCCTCACTATGGCGAAGCAGAGTATAAGACCGGGGGTCGGTTTATCTAGACATGAATCCACAAGGAGCTTCAGCTCAGTTGTGGGAAAATCCGAGAAGGTAGGGCTAGTGTGCGCAAGTAGCCTTAGTGTTAAAGTTCATCGGCTATTTACTTGATAGTTGAAGCTAGAGAAGTGCAGGTATACGGACGCCGAAATCTGACTCGTTATTAGGGAGAGTGGTAATGGAGATATGTACAGTACCGTGCCCTGACAAAAGTCATCGTTGGTGGCCACTTTTACATGCTTTTGAGCACACTAGAACTCAACCACCTGCAGGGCAAGTAAATCGATTCTTGGCAAATAGTGGTCCTGGGTATTCTGATTGTGATATTGTAGTATTGTAGCATATAGAGAGGGATATTAGATGAACTATAGCTATATGAAATTAGCGATTTCAAAAACATGTATCTTTTTATGGGAGCACATATATATTCTTGGCGCTTCACCCCTAATTTGAGGATGGGGCCCACCAATTGATGAGTGCTGCACACGAAGCAAAGGAATTTGCTATAGAAGTAGGAACTTCAGATTCACTGGATCTTTAGATCTATCCACACTTCCCTTGTATTAATTGGTTAAGAGGTGGGGGTGGAAATCGGGATTTCAAAGTCTAAGGATTTCTTTTGTTTTGGCGTGTTTTCAGCTGTACAGTACCACCAACGATGACTTTTGTCTAAGAATTACAGATACTAACTAATTGAGGCGGTTGGTGGTATTTCGCGGTAACTTCTGCAGGTTGGGGCAAAGCAAAGTTGTTGAAGGGACCGAAAGGAGGTATCGGTATATATTCTATTGGAGCAATTTTAACTCTAGTTAAACTGAGTATTCATGGGTGTCGCAAAGCTCGAGCTGCTTAAGGCTAGCAAGAATCCGATAGAACCAGTCCCGATCCGGCTTATGTACACCACCGTAATGCCTCGACTACCGTTATGGGCGGAGTTTATATTCTGATGGGAGAGATGTTTATGTGCTGGTTGCGGAAGGTTTTAATTGGTACTATGAAGCCCTGCTCGGGTAGCGGTATGTTATAGGCCTAATTGGTGCGGGAAAGGATGAGAATATTTCTCCATAAAGCCCTCGCCCTATTATCATTAGCATTGCTCAGTTTCTCCCGTTGCCGAGGCCGGTTCGGCGACGCCCAGGTAATAAATTCGTTGACTCCCATTACTGAGTAGGTCAGTTTCGCTAATTTGGCAATACTAGAAATGTTGAAAACATGAATAGGTGATTTCTTGCAGGCGTGGATTCTAAAAATTTCGCATTTTGGCTATTGGATGACTCCGGTAGACCTTTAAGACACATATATAATAGAGCGCCCATCTAAAGCTTGTCCTCAAGCTAATTGCTAGAGTTTACCGTGTCTTGTGGGGTCCCCAGGCCCGTAGGCTACCCGGTCCTCTGCCCATCAGGTGCAGGGCGCCCGGGCCCAAGAAAAAGACGGAGCACGACCCCTAGCCCGTCCCTTGAACGGAGAAGTGGTAATTGATAACGATTAAAATTATCGATTGGGAAAACGATGGGTATATGAATAACAAGAAGGATCTTGCTCGGCTGTATAGTGAAGTGGTTCAGTCTTGCCATTATCACCGGGATCTTTCAATACCCGAATCAAGGAATCAAGAAAACAAAGATCCTCAAAGAAACCATATAAGAACGAGAAAAAGAACAGGATAAAATGCATGCTGTTATAAATAGGGCCTGGCTTCAAAGAAGGTGGAGATCTGAAAGAAAGCATTTGAGAAGAGAAAGAAACCATATACGAACACGATCGATCGGCGGACAACGAGTGATTGGGCATGATGCTATAGAGGCGCGTGTAACAACAGTTTTTACTCGTAAAGAGTACTGAGACTTCTTCAGTCCAATCATTATCACCACTGTAGTGTAGCATAGTTTAATGTCTAATGGCGAGAAAAAACAGCCGTCAGTTACGATCTCACCAAGCGTGAACTCATATGAGTCGGTCGTCGTTCAGAATCTAGTTAAAGTGACACAAGAGGGGGAGCCTACTATGAAGGCTCTGAAGTGAGATACGGAACCCCTGAACAGCTTTCTCAATAGTAGTAATGACATTAGTACTCGTAGATATCTTAGCTTACTGGTAGATCTCAGGAGGTGTTCTGTACATGTTTTCCCACCACTGCACACTCCAAATATCTTATCACTCGCTATTCTGGACGAAATCATAAGGATGGGCGTATTTCATGATTCCCCCCGCACAACAAGAAGAGCGAAGCAGAGGTATTTCGTCGGCTCTCGCTTCGCCTAATTCATGATGCCCTTTGTGTCGCGTAGGGATGATATTTCTACTACCCCTCAAACATGCCTAGCACGAGACACCAGTCGCATGACCCCACCACCGTCCGCCCGGACCCTCTTGCTCAAGAACCGACTTTATCAGAGCGTTCTGTACCACCCCACACCGGTTGATGAGCGCCCATCTTATCAGTTTTAGGTATTTGCAGCTCAGTGTAGTTGGCGACAGAGTCGTTGAGAGAATCGGGGTTTTCTAGGAGTGCGGCCGGGGGAAGGGAGGATTTTTAGAGTTGGGATTATGGAGCGGGGCAAGCTCTGGACGATCGTTCGCAAGTATCCTTGAAGCTCTTTAGCATAAAGTTAAATTTTAATCACTACGGTATCGCTGCTGCTGCTTAAAATGAAATTTCTATCGTTGAGAGCAGAGAGCAAGGCTAACTGATCCTGACATATGATGCGCTCGGAGAGAAAACCGTAAGTGTACGATCGTACTAGAGCCCGGGGGGACTATTAAAGACTTGAGAGCATAACCCTTGCCTCTATTAGGAATAGTATGGGATTAGAAGAAATAATATAGTTTTCCGATTTTCAAACAGCCCCGAGTGCCATACTAGGCAGCTGTAGTGCTCGGGGGGTGCTTGAAAATCGGAAACTGCTTCTGCTGATTCATACAAGTCTCTACTGCACTCGGGTATGTACTTTAATATACCGGTAGAGGCCTACCGGGCGACCCCGAGATCTTTGCATTAAAAGCACGGTCACCAAACCAAGAAGTTCAGCTCTCTGAGCGTGTGAAATGTGCAGCCTAGCCAACGAGCCTTCGCAACACGGTTTTGTGAATAAGCCCAATTCACCCCGCATTCCTGGTGTGCAGAATTATTGATTAGTTAGCCCACTAAGAACTTGGAATCGGCTTTCGGCTAAGCAATCCTGAATTTTGAATTACTGTGTTCTGTAAGGGGCTAAAGGGCCATTCCACACCGGAGGGGATTCAGGCTCTAGTTGCTCTACCAGGACTCCCGGCATCTGTTCGGGCCGAGAGCAACAACCCTAACCCTGACATAGTTCACCAGGCAGTGAGATTACCCGGCCGTCTGGCCGGGAACATGCAACCGTCGCATCTTTTCAAAGCTAAAACTGCGAAAAATACAAAATCGACATGAATCATCCGGTTAGCTGGTGCTACAGTGTCCCCAGTTCACTACATACTCCTTTTCTTGACCTCCTAACCTCCATATGATAGCCCATCTCCATGGCCTCTTATCCGCCCCTGAGAGCAAAACCATGTCTCTCAATACTCATCCTCCTACAATGTTTAATAGTCCTGTGCATGACCCCTTCTCGAAAACTCGAGCTCAGGGAGGAAGCTCGTGTGAATTTCCGCCACGGTTGGGAAAACTACATGATGCGGGCGTTTCCTCAAGATGAGGCTGGTTCACCCTTTGCCCCCCCCTTTCCGCGTGCGCGCCCTCTTGATTAATTGTTCTGGACGAGCTGACTGACTGTGTAGATTCCAGATCAAGCCCTTGTCGTGTGCTCCTCACCACCGCGACCGGGATAATCCGGGCAACATCGGCCGGAACGATGCAATGGGGGAGTTCTCCCTCACCGCCATCGACACGCTTAGCTCCCTTGCCCTGATGGCGGATAGTAGTGATCTTGATGCGGAGAGGTTCTGGGAAACGGTTGGGGAGGTGGTGAGGATTTATTGGTTTGTTGATTGGTTGGCTTGCGGTACTAAGCTGATGGGTTCAAAAGGTACAATGAACCGAAAGAGTGCGATGTAGTTACGGAGAATTGTGGTGAGAAAACAAGTTCTTGGGGGAGATTTCATAATAGGAGTCGGGAGTCTCGAGGGTTCGACATTGATGCTAAGGTTCAGGTAGGTTGTCCTAAATCAGGGCTAAGGTACCGGCGCTAACGTTACAGGTGTTCGAAACAACGATTAGGACTTTGGGAGGATTATTATCGGCTCACCTTTTTGCCACCCGGTCGTTAGCTTCATTACCGAACGGTGTACAACCAAAGTATAAGTATAAGGATGAACTTTTAGATTTAGCCTACGATTTAGGCCTTCGGCTACTTCCCGCTCTCACCGAATCTCCCACCGGCCTTCCTTACCCCCGGATTAACCTTCGGTACGGTCTCCCGCATAAGATAAAAAATCCGGCCTACTACAGGTATCCTCGGCGCGCCCCACACCCACACCCTGACCCTCGGCCTTGGACGCCGGCAGGAGAGCACCAGAGCGAGCAGCGATGGGGTAGCCCCCCAAAGCCTGGGAGCGTGAAGGAAACAGCCTCGGAGGAGATCACTGAAACTTGCACTGCTGGTGCCGGTTCATTGGTGTTGGAATTTACGACTTTATCCCGGTTAACCGGAGACCTCCAGTTCCAGGAAGCAGCCAAAAGAGCATTCGAGGCGGTTTGGGACCGGCGGAGCGACTTGGGATTGTTCGGCGGTGGAGTGGATGCTGAAAGCGGGCTCTGGAATGGACCCGTCGGAGGCGTGGGTGCCGGAATGGACAGCTTTTTTGAATACGCATTCAAAGCCTTTGTCTTGTTCGCTGGAGACGAATTCGGCGAGGATTCGTGGTTTTGGAAAGTCTGGGAGCAAAGCAGTAAGGCTGTTAGGACACATATGAGAATGGAAATCCCGACTATGTGGTGGAGTAATGTCCACCTCGGCACCGGCGCCCCTGTACAAGGTGCATCGTCGTGGACGGATTCGCTCAGCGCATTTTGGCCAGGATTATTGGCTGCTAGTGGAGAGGTTGAAGAAGCTACTAGAGGAAACCTGTTCTACTCTGCGTTATGGAGTAGGTTCTCGGCATTGCCGGAGAGATGGAATATTAGGACTGGATTGGTAGAAGGGGGTTTGGGTTGGTATCCCGGGCGACCGGAATTTGCTGAGAGTACGTATATGTTGTACCGGGCTACGAAAGACCCTTGGTACTTGTATATCGGAGAAATGATCATGAGGGATCTTAAAAGGAGATGTTGGGGGAAGTGCGGGTGGGCGGGACTACAGGATGTCAAGACGGGTGAAAGGCAAGACAGGATGGAGAGCTTTTGGCTAGGGGAGACATGGACCTATTTATTCTTATTGTTTGATGAAGGTATGTCTGACTCCCTCTTTCTGGTACCCGTATTCTGACAACCTAGATCATCCTCTTCACAAAGGAGACGATCCGTGGGTATTCACGACAGAGGGGCATCCTATAATTCTCCCCAAATCCAAGCAACGGACTCGGTCATCAGGGGCCTATCCCGCGCCACCATTATCCTGTCCCAACCCAGCCCCAACATCTATCCCTTTCTTCTCTACCACAGCTTCTCGTCCCGATGTTTTCCACGCGTCGCACTTTACTAGGCTTCACCTCCTCCCAAAGACTCCTCCGACAGAATTATCACTTCTCCAACCGTCGGATCTCGACATTTACGCAGAAAACTCATATTTTTGGTCACCCTCCAACTCCACCTTTTATCCTTGGACTCTCCCTCCATATCTTGTTTCTCCGGATTCGATCTGCTCACGCTTACCAGCGCTTGAATCCTTCGATCTCATATTTCCACAACCTAAAGCACAGCTCTCATCCGCCTCCGGCTCCAACGACGTTTTCGGCGCAACCGCTGCCGGTATCGTAAAACGAGTGCAAGGCGGTATCAGCATTTCCGGCAGCATGCGTGGGGTCCGTATGGGAATGACAAACGAGCATGGAGTCCTCCGCATAACTAATATCGGCGGAACTTCCTTGGGCAAAAGCGAGATTGTATTTCTTGAAGACAAGGTCATCGATAAGAGCGGTACAACGATGGACCCTAACTTCCAGATTGTGCTTGAGCACGAATACGTAGACTTGATCGTACAGTATGCGGACGACATTCGTGCTGCTAAACGCGAGGAGGAGCTGAAACAAGTGCCGATTATCCCAGAGACCAAGACGGCGCTTGGAGAATTACTTAGCAGGCTGGGATTTACAAGTCTCGAAACACAACTCAACGATTTGCTTAGCTTGTACAATGACGAGGGCGACGGCGGCGATAACGACGAAACAACTCCAACAAGTACAAGCTCTCCACAGTTACACGCTTTCGCCGGGATCGTTCCTACAGGCATAGGCGCAGTGGACATTCCGATCACAACACCAGCATTCACAAACATCCATATCCTCAAAAATCCCGCCTGCGCACCCATCCAAACGAATAGCATTCCGAAGACCGCCCAAGTTCTAATAGTTCCTCGAGGCTCCTGTTCTTTCTCTCAAAAACTTAAGCACGTGCCGAGCTTTATCCGTCTGGTGATATTCCTGGATAAGAATACCTTAGCACCACAAGACCTCGTTCGCCCATTGCTGGATAAAGAGAACGAATATGGCACCATGGCAGTTATGGTGGCTGGCGGTGGGAAGGAGTGGGAGAAAGAGGTGGGGAGTTTGACGTTAAGGAGAAGGTGGAGTGTCTGGGTTAAGAACATCAGGGTAGGCAATATTGTGGTTTTGTAGAATGGGAATTGGTGTTTGGAGTTTTTGCATTGCTTTTCCTTTATTATGTGATTAAAAGGGATATATAGTCATGTATATGGGTGGATTCGTGTTACCTGATAGAACGATACCGCGGTGGTTTGCTTGTTTGTATGTTAGTTGGGTAGTTTATGTACTGTACAAAAGGCTCCCGGTTAGTTTCTCGAGTGACCTTTAATGATTCGGTTAGGATTTTTCTTATCATATTGGAAATGGTATTCGAACGGGTTAATGCTTACATCGAGCCGTCCGTGGTGGTTTACGAGAGTTTCGAAGAGACTGAGGATGCTAAGGGGCGTCGTGTGCTAGATGCGTCACCTTTAGTCCCAGAATTAAAACGCTTTTGCTTGTGAACGCCTTTCTCTCATCGCTTCATCTTTGCAGCTCAGGAATCAACGCTTCCCGTATTAACGCACCCGATGTCCACTACGATTTTCTTCTTCATAACTATCCTGTTTTTTTGAGGGGCATTGTCTTAGCATCGGAGTCCAAAGAAACCAGGCTCGTCTTCCCGGGGCTGATCGTGCCTGTCACTCAAGCATTCCCAACAAGAGCCTACATCACCTAGTAGACCGGTTACGTTTTCTTCAGCGGTGATGAAAAAAACGGAGATGAAGTCACTGTCCTTGGTTTTTCCATCCCGACTGTCAAATATCAAACTCTAGCAACCCTGACGTTGAGCAGTCAACTTCCGTATCCCAGGTGATAAACGTTTCAACATGTGCCAGCTTATTTCCGAGCTCCCGGAGAAGCTACCACCTGCACTAGATATTCCGGAATAGCGTTGGAGCCTTACTAGTAACGAGTGCATTCTTGATATATATGCTTTGTGTGGCTGCCACGAGGTTATTGCCGAGAAGACTACGTGGAACTCGAAGCCACCGAGGTATCCTTCGGAGCCGGTATATAGGTTCCTTGTGAGCTTACCAACGATGATTGCTAGTGGTCTCCATACAGAGAATTAGCTAACCGTAGCTTAGCAATCGAAGAGAGGTGGACGAGCCGGGATACTTGGACACCGCTTTCATTGTCCGCTTGGGCAGGTTTTGGGGTTTGAGATTGCAGCTGCTGTGAGAGACAAACCTATGATGCTAGATTGGTATCGTAAGTCGCAATTCCCAAGGATTCCCTTGAAGTGGAGAAAGGGCTGTTTTCTGACTTTGAGGCAGAATTGGAAAAGTCGAGGAGAGGGATAATATTTGAGATGTCACGAACGAAGAGCGGTTGCGAACATGGCACTGACGAGGATTCAGATTTTAGGGGTGATACCCGAACCATTTCACAAAAGTTAGTGGACAAGGAATCTCTGTTTGAGCCATGATTGCTGAGGAAGTGTCCTGTATTGAGGACGTTGATAATTTTTATTGAAAAAGGGATGCAGAACAATCAGAGGGTCTAAGGAGCTTAGAGGGTAGTTGGGTATTTATTAGCATGAAATTTCCCCTTGTTTTCTCTCTTGTTAGACAAAATATTGCATTCCAGAGATTCCCATAGAAAAAGTAATGGATCACCATATGTCACTCGAGATGAGAACCCGAACCGACGGTTGAAGGTTTAGGTTATCGGGATTCCCAAAGAAGCTAGCTCTGTAACTCTTCTCGCGTAGAGGGTTCGCGGCTGTCTGTTCCCCGGTTACGTGATCACTCTACCCAAGTGTTGAGGTTGAGGGTGTGTGTTCCACATCATTTCATGCGCAAACCCTTCGTGATACGATACCTCTTGTCGTATTATTTTCTATTTACTCAATTTCACTCCTCCTGTTACTCTCTTAGGTTTGCGTTTGTTATCGTTCATCGGTTGGGATCACGGTTCATTCTATAACAATCATCACCAGTCTATCCACCATAACCCCCCAACCCCCCGCAATGCGAGTTGCCTTAGCCACCTGTGCTATCCTCGCCACCGCAGCCCTGTCCTGGGCATCCTCCGCCGAGGTGGTTGAGCAACAACAGCATGTCCTTTACCTCTACTCGGAGCCTCAAACTGGCCACGAAGACTACCAGCACCTGATGCCCACCATCCTCGTCCCCATAAAGGAAAGCCACCGCCACCACCCCTTCACCTCAGCCACATCCGGAAGAGTCTACTTCTCGGGTGACAAATCCACCAAGGATGAAGAGAGAATGCTCGTAAGCTTCAGAGTTCCCCCTGACGAATCTGTCGGCAGGTGTTTTTTGAGCTTTTTCCATAAGCTTGGTTACTCCGGGGGAGCGGGGGAGGAGGAGGGTGATGGTGTGGAAGCAGGCATCCGTGGACGCGGGCAGATGTACGCCTACAAGCTCCGTGAGGAGATATTCATTGGGAAAACAACTTATCATGGCCGGCCTAGGAGGGAGTCTGATGGGGTTGTTTTCGGGATATCGGTTTGTTTGTCTTTTTAATACTGTGGAGAGTTCTTTCAATGCTGATATATGTATTTTTTAGGTTCCACTGGAAGGTGGTTATGCGGATGTTTCGGATCAGGGGGTTCAATGTGCTCCCGGGGAGACTATTACCTTTGAAATTGTGCCGGATCGGGAGATTGGGATGGTGGATGTTTGTTGGAATCGTAGGTTCTCGTAGTGTGAGATTCTATAGGGGCCTGTCGAAAATGTGCTAACCAAGGCGGATGCGGCAAACGATAGAGGAAGCCGAGGAAGAGGATGAGCACTTTGTTGAATCGGGGATCGGACTTAGGGTTATTAGTGAAGAGTGGTTTTGCCCCGAGGACAATTGAAGAATAATGGGGAGGATTGGCGCGGGGCATACATTCGGATGCTATACGAAGAGAGATTACCTCTGCGGGGATCAGGCAGGATTTTATCGTTTGAAGGTATAGACCGGGAAGGATGTCCCTTGGTCACGCAGTTATCTGATTTGTTGGCCACAGTGGGACATGAGACTGTAGTATTGATACTCAATTGACTTATGACCCTACCAACGGTCTCATTTTAGCCAACTCGAGATTGGCAGGCCCAGCAACTGATAGCATGTGAAGAACAGGTAGAATAATAACCTCTTTACCATAAGTTAGTATAAGAAATTCCCTGTACAAATAAGAGCATTGGGGAGTTGTACGCTGCAATAGACATCAGAACAAGAAAATTTTCGCAAGCCATGAATCACATCACATCAAATATCAAATCCCCCAAGTCTCCAACCCGGCAATCCAATAGTAGCCAGTCTTAATCTCGCGTATGTAACTAACGGAAGTTTTAGCCCGAATTTGGGAGGTATATACGTAGGTATAATGGGCTCATTATCGAGCATTGGTGACGGCATGCCGGCCCTAGATGGGGGGGGGCAACGTAGTCGGATGGGTATCCTGCGGGGATTTTGAACCCCCTGGGTACTATTCCGTATGTCAATGGATGGGCAGGGGGTACTGTTGAAGGGTGGGTTTTGGAATATTCCGGTCGTAACGTATATTATAGTACCCACCCAGTCTTGGATGGGTTGTATCATACGGGTGGTAGGGAGTTCGGGGGTGGGGGTTAGACGGGGTTCCGTGTGATAATGGATAATTATTAGGGATGGCTTGTGTGCTGCGTATGTAGTATTAAAAATATTGGTAGTGCTCTAGACGCACGTAGTAATACTGCGTTATTAGGAAGGTGGATTTTTTCGTCTTCATTTTTTCGATTTCAATTTCATTTTCATTGTCTTTTTTTTTGTTAAAAAAAAAGGAGAAAGAGAACTAGTATTATACTGGAGGGAATGAAATTCAGAGTTTTGTTTTGAGATTGAAGGTCTTTAAAGATGTGTTGGGGAATTCCCTCCTGACAGGGAGAGGGGCGTTGTGCTTGTTAGGTGTGATGAGAAATTTTGTTGGGGTGTAATGTGGGTGACCGGATAAGGGTTATTCTCAGGAGGAAACCAGTCATAAACTAGTGGTTAAGGGTACGGTCATGGGAAGGTACCGGCACATAGTTTAGGGTTTTATTCTGTAGTATATAAGAGGCTGCCACTTTTCCTTTCTTTGTTTCTATCATACTATTCATACTCTTCCACCAACACTGCTTATGTTGCTCTATTTTAAATCTTCAACCCCAAAAGTGGTTGAAACTTCTAGAATTGATTTATAATTTCTTATTATGCTTTCAATTGGACAGCACTTACCTGTCTTTAATAGATTAAGAATGTCTTTATATATTGATATCTTCTGATTTCTCTTCTGCTTCTAATAGTTTTAATTATATCCTGAGAATATCATATATGTTCTTCTCAATTTCTTATTATAGTAACTTCCTGAACTAATTTAAATTTTCCAGAATAGGAAATTTAATTCTAAGAAATTAGCACTAAAGGGAACTGGAATGTGAATATAAATACTTGGAAATAGAGGGAGAGGGGTAGGACGATTCTGACTTTAAAAGTCAAAAGGAATTCTAAATAATCTATATATCAAGATTTCAATAATCAGTCTTATGAAACTTGAATTAAGAGTGATAGAGCAGATAATGTAATCTGCAATGAGAAAGCATATTTGAGAATTTATTTAAAAATGTTATAACTTGTAATATGTTGGCATTATGAACAATGTGTATATTGGATAAAACAAATTTACTTTTTTAATTATTGTAAAATACTGGAGTATTGTATTTGTTAAAGTAATAATTACAGGAAGGCTTATCTAATAAGCAGTAACTACTTCAAAAAGGAGACCAGTCTAAATGAATCTTGCCTAAGATGGATATATAATTAGCCTTAATTAATTCTTAAAAAAAATACTTGGAGCTAAGAAACTGTAATAGTTTGAAATTATCTTGCAATAATGGTAATCTTTTGGATTAGGATTGAGTAATATTAGGAATGTCTATCAGAAAAGTACTAGAACAGCTATATATTGTGAAATCAGGAAAAATTTTTATTTATAACTCTGATGGTCAAATACCTTCAGAAGAAAATATTAAAACTATAAAAAAATAACTATAAGCTAGTTTTTGGGTAGCTTACATTCATTGATATTCATGATGTCAATCTATTTAATATACTGAACCTTTTAGAGATTTAGTATACAGATGCTTATATTGATGCAAACTATAATCTGAAAAGTGAAATATAAAGATACTAGATTTTGCCAAATATTCTTATTGGAAGCCAGTTCTTTGATAATACTAGACAGGATCAGCTTAGCAGATAAAAATAATTTAATTACTTGAGAATAAACCTAGAAGGGATGAATCTACTCTGGTCAAGGATAGAAGTAAAAATCAGATATGAATAGACTATACTAGCCACTGGGTATTTTGCTTCAATTTCCTTGCTTTTATATTAGTAAAATAGTATCATTAAAGGAGGATAACACTAGAATGAAGGTATAAAAGCATGTTTGAAAGACTATTGAGGTTGGTAGATTGATTGAAGAAGAAAAATGAATTATTATTATTTTATTTATACTCCTAGAATATTTCACTCGAGCTATATAATTACTCAAATAAGAGACTGTGTTAGATACTATTACTAGAAAAACTAGAAGTCTGAAAATATTTTTATTACCACTAGGCACATGTAGTTCTTATAGAAAGTGCTAGTTTAAGAAATATTTTGAACAGACTATTGGCTGATTATCTATTTGGAATTAGAGAAACTAAGAAAATTATTAGTTTTTAAAGGTATAGTTTAGAAATGATTTGAGTATAGCTTGTATTGTTTTTTCAGATTATATTTATTTCAGCTATAGCTTTTCTTTTACACTATCTCTTATCTAACTATTTTCCTTCCAACTCTCAGTTTAGTATACAAAATCTTTTATTTATCAGTATAAATAAATACTTTTTTACTTTAGTACAATCAAGTCTATAGTATTATATAAAAACAATAGACTTCAGAGAGCTATATATAATATAGGTCAATTCCAATATACTTATTAATTACTTTATACTCAATTATATCTTCAACTAGTAAGTAACATAAGATATAGTATGGAAAATACAGATATTATAATTAAATGCAGTTGAGCCTGCATTCGATAAGAATCTAGCAACAGCTTGAATAAATCTGAGATATGAAAGTCATGATAGTCAAATTGAGAAAGAGACAAGAAAAGCTTTTATAAAAGGAATTAGACAATGTAGATATTCTAATTCTAAGTTACAGAGTCTACAGAAAACTGCAAATTAAGAGAAGAGAAATTATAATAAATACTGATACTATAGTAGTCTAGTAAAGAAGAAACTTGCATGATAAATTGAGCAAAGAGAAAAAAAATTCTCTTTTCATATAAGATGCGTTTAGGCAATTCATATATAGAAAAAGGAAAAAGTATTTCATTAACTAACTATTTAACCTCCCTTACGTCAAGTAACCATTCCCACATTTTCAGCCCCTCTCCAAATTCCTTTCATGCTCAGTATCCAGAAATCTTTCAACAACCTCTAGTAAATTAAACAGAATGTCCAAATATCTCCCCATAATAATTTCCCTGTATCAAGTTAGAGAAACTATTTTTTAGTAGTTTAAAGCTTAAACAGTGATAATAAGAGAAGATGGACGAGAAAAATTAATGAAATTGCAATTGTTTGAGAATATCCTTGAATAGGAGGTTGGTAGAGGGGTATTAGTCAAAATCAATGATCTTCAATGTATCAGTGTGGCGTATCATAAATATTCGGAGGCAGTTCATTGTAACAATGGCTAACTTCTCATCAACTATGAAGACCATAGCAACAATAAAGTCACTATATAGGTATTCCTATTAAAAGTGCATGTGAAGTGGGAGAACCCCCTTCAGTGGACAGAGGTTACTTTTGAGACCAAATTCTAAAACACAGTATTCTTAGATACTATCTTTTAGTATAGAGCTATTCCTATCACCCTATGATTTTATCATCCAAGTCACTAATGTGAGACCATTACACTATTCCTTCAAGTTCACTTATTACCTATAATAAAATATCAGTTTTATTAATTTTAAAGCTTGAATCTGTTTTCCTACATTAAGAAATATTGGTTAATAAATAATTTGTAGTTCCACTATAGTACAATTGTAATTGCCATAAAGACATTAAAAGAATATTTTTCAACTTGAAGTATGCTTAAAAAGATCTGTAATTAGCATCACTATACAGACTTACTTACCATTAATGAAGAATACTCAAATGAGGATAAAACTTGTAGTATAAAATTAATTTTGACATTTTATAAGAGTAAAAGTAATTTTGCCTCACGAATATCACACTTTGCTTTCTATAGTAATTGGTATTATAAGACATTCTCATAACTCTCATATCTCAAAAGGCAAATCGACTTTTTTAATATTCAAGAAACTACCAGAGGGAAGTTAGTATTATCTTAAGCAGGAAGAAAATGGTAATTTTGTCACCAGATACTGAGGGCATATATATTGTATTAGTAGAACTAAAAGTTTCTTAGAATTCCAATAAGTACTGCAAAACTATCCTGTTTTCCATTTAAGCTCAGAGAAGACTACCTTTTCTTCAGAATTAGTTCAATCTATATTTGCTATTTTAGATACTTTCTATTATGAACAGTAGCCTCCTGAAGTCCTCAGCAAGACTCTATTTAAGTTTATCTTTAGATTGCACTATGGCAGTGCAGTACTAGTGTAAAGATATTAAGTCTCTACTAAGTTTCTATAGTAAGACACAAGATTTTATTGCCCTATAAAGCTTGGTTGAGCTATTGGGCACTTGGTAGAATTGCCTCCAGTTGTCAGCTTGTAAACTTGTGGAGGTTGTAGCTGTACACTACAACCTTTGTACAAATAATAATATCAAGCATAAAAGCTACTTGAGCAAAGAATTTCATATTTTTATCTCTTTGGCCAGCACAGTTCTCTCTTTGAGGCAGGAATAGTTTGTCATACTAGCACTTTCTTTCCTTCTTTCTTCTCCCTAGCATATTGTAGTTCTTCTAAAATTTTGCAGTATGATATGACTTTGCTAATAATACAATCTCTTTCTTATTACTTATTTCCTCTAAACTGAATGATCTTTTTCACAGAGATGGCACAAAATCACCACCACTGTGGGTTACAATTAATTATTCTTTATCTTTCCTAAAGTCACTTGGCAGAAGTGTTCATAATCTAAGACAATGTTTAATTGCGGTTGTGCGATCTAGTTGGGGAGCGTCGGTGGGGTTGTCAATGGGCGTGCACACGCACAAGTTCATATTTGCGATTAACTCAATAATTATGGACAACTCTCAATATTCAACAGTCAATTGACCTAAAATAAATTAAACTAGCTAATACTTTGTATAACCTCCTATTGCTTCTAAAACTGTAGCCATCCTATCAGGTATTAATTTACAAAAATCTCCTCAGGAATTGTTTCCCAAATCAATGGTGATACATGTGAAGTCTTCTCCTAACTGCCTCTTTTTCACTAGGAATATCTCTAATCCTTGGATACTGCTAGTGCAATCACTTTTTAAGTTCAACTCATACATGCTTAATAGGATTTAAATCAGGGGAATAAGAGGGGTGGTCTACAATCTCAATATAGTTTCTCTCCAGCCAATATATAATACTATATGCCTTGTCAACAGTAGCGTTATCTTGCTGAAAAAGAACATCTTCATATTGTATACCAAAGAAAATCATTTGATGAATGATAGGAAAAAGATATCTTCTCAAAAGTCTAACATACCTGGTCTTATTGATAGCTTGAGTAACAGGAAACAATGGATCTTTTCTTTTACCCAAAAAGCACTCCCAAACTATAAGCAATATTGCCTTATCCTTCTCCTTTAAGTGTATAGAATCAGCCAACTACATCTCTGCAGGTTTTCTGAATACCTATTATTGCTTGGGATTCTTGGATTTCTCTACACTGGACTCATGTAAAATGTATACATATTCTGGAACAGTATACAGGAGCGGAGCAATTGTATTTCTTTTGTTAGTTTTACACTTGATGATTATTTGATTTGATTGCTGTAATTACAGCCCCGGCACTGCCCTGTGACCACTCAGCTATGCTATATTTAGTTTTGATTTACTTTGCTTTATATTTGGAATACAAGTTGCAGGAAAATGGTCATGTATTGCATTAGTACTGAGGTTGTGCTATGAGTCTTAGGTTTCAGGCAGGATTATAGGATTCCAGTGAAGGTGTACTCACCTGGTAATGATCGTGATTGCAGGATGCTATCGCTATGGGAATTTGTATTTAAACACCTCTCCTGGCTAGCAGGAGAATGTGTTTAGCACATGAGAATAGCTCGCCAGTATTATTAATAGAGGCTGCGCCACTGTAATGGAGAAGTGTATGTCCAACCTCAACTCACTGTGGTAGGAGCAACTAGAGGCATCTATGTTGACTACTCAGGATACCGGAAGAGCTCAGATTCCATGAAGCTGATTACTGATTAGAAAGATAAAGTGAGAATACTTTATTCCTTATTCAGTGCATACGCATATTATGTATTATGTGTGATTATCTGGCTATTCAAGCTGATCACTCGATAGTTGACGATAAAAGACTATTGGTATGTTGGCATTGCGACTGCATATATCAACTTAGTCTATTAGGATGAAGAGATTGAAGACCATCTACTGGTGGAGTGGGGACACCCTCAGATGGAATAGATGTCAGGAGTTTTCTGAGTTCAAGTAGGGCAATTATTCAGGATCAAACAGTGCTTGCATTTCCTTTCACGAAGCTGAAATCTTAGAAAGATACATGATTGTTAGGAAACAGGAAGTAGTGAGAATCTAGTATAAGTAGTAAGGGCTATTTCCTGGAGTTTGAGAAAATCAAGCAATGGAGAAGAGACCTTAATAATATAACAAGTTTTTAAGTTTAAAGTTCGAGAACTTCTATTTTATTACCTTACCTTTATCGAACCATCATTACTCAAGCCTTCCGGACTTTCCTCCATTATCTCGAATACTATACGGCCTAGCTCTCTCTATTCCTTTGAGTTAGTTACCCCATAACAGAATGGCAGACTTCAATAAATGCTTAGTTGAAGAATATACTTGGTTGAACGGCAATCCTGAGTTCCCTCTACCCCTTAGCCTTTATCTCTCTACCTTTGCATCCCTTGGAGTCTCCCTTAGAGCCAGTGCTAGCAGGCCTACCACTAGTCTATTGATTTATCAAAATAGAAGTAAACCTATTACAACTCATGACTCCAAATCACTCTATCAAAGTCCTCAGCTATATAGTCCCTATGAGCTGTAGCCCACCTTAATCTCTTAGCCACATGACCAAACTTCAGCCTAGGTCTTGACTTGGCTATCTATTTTTTAATATTGATATTTGCTTCCCTGAGTACCCGGTCCACTATGCAGGCAGATTTCGTAGGCAAGCATGTCCAGTCACTCAGAGTAGTACAAGGAGTTTCCAGTATCAAGACAAACATTGGGTGCATAGTGATCCCTAAAGGTGTATCTGGTCATTTTCTGATTGGATTTGCCTGTCTGTATAATTGTATGACGCTAGTTTCCAACAAATTGGGAGCGGTATCGAGTGATACCTAATGATGGCATTCGCCCGAGATTTTTGAGACTTCTCCCATCGAGGAAATACTGTTGACCACTCACAATGGGAGTGTGACCCAGGCAAGGGAGATTTTCAAGGGATTGGCATTCATATGCCTGAACAAGGAAGCTCTTAACTGTTGTCCATCGGGGTCCAATAATTTGAGCCACCAGGGCAATATTCCGGAGGTAGTAGAAAAAGGCGATTATCATTAGAGTTCGTTACGGGGCAGGGCGGGACGGGTTTTTCCTCACTTGGCCTCGCTATTAAACGGGGCTAGGGGGTTATTTTTAGGGTAACCCCTGCCCCCTTACCCGTCTGGGGCGAGTCCCCCCCGCTAATTCCCTGGACGAGGCCCCGTTCCCCACCACCAACTTTTAACCGGGGCCCGTCTGGGGAATGAGCAGGGTGGGGGGTGGGAGTAGGGAATCATACATAAACACCCCCCGCCCCAGGCAATTCAACGGGGCGGGGAACGGGGCCGGGGGCCCGCGTTTTTTGGGGCCCCGGAGGCCCCGTAACGAACGCTAATTATCATACCTTTATCTGCAAGGCTCATTTCTCTCCGGGTGGTTTTAGGTGGGGGTCTTTTTTTTGCTGCATACTTCGTATTTCCAGAACGCTCAGCCATTGGTAAAAAAGGTAGAATTAATTAATTAGGTATAGGAGGCTTCGGTGGGTGTAGATTTGTGAATGGTCACGGTCTCAATGGGGTGAATGGTTACGATAGGCTGAACAGTTACGATCAACTTTACGCTCACCTTCCTTCAAAGGTGGCATTTTGGCGAGGCAGCTTAGTCATCTGAGACCGGCTTCACGGACACTTCTGCTAAGTGACTGTATTTTATTTTATTTTCCTTATTGCTTTATTACTGCTCTTAAGTAACTGGTTGATTCTGTTAAAAAATTCAAAGTTTTGTGGTTGTTTCAGGGTTTTTAGCTTCTATGAATATTGTATAGTATGTGTACCTGCAAGAGGTTATGGAAGAGTTACTTGAGACAAACTAGCTAAATGTATCCTTGCAAGTTCTAGTTTCTAAGTTCTTGTCCATAGAATGTCTCAAGTTGAATTCACGGATAAGGTAGAGTGATAGCATGTAAATTACTTTCCTGTGTTCCCGGTCCACACGCAATAGCCAAACGCGAGTACCTTAGAAAGAAATTATTGCTTTATCCAACTCTCCCATACCCAGAAACCCTGGCAATGATCTCTTTAATCGAAACGGATATGGATAGCGTGTAAAAACGGGTCGACAAACTGTTCCGGATCTAACTTTGAAAGGCAGAAAGGGCCCCCTTCCGCTTCTCTTGGGGGAGGGATGAAAGATAAAGAAAAGAAAATAACATTACAGATACTATTGTACATCTAATAGCCCGCGGCTATTCCTAAAGGTTGGACCACACAATATATCCCCCCGTCGCCTCTGAGTTTAAAATAAACATAACCAAGGAAGAGGAAAAAAGCGAAGGAGGAAAGAAAGAATGGAAGGAAATTGCTATGATGCATAAGAACCAGAGGGAACTTAGTACTACCGGTATCCACTAAAAGGGGGTGGAGTGTAACACAACGAAAGAGAAAGGGTGTAGAAGAAGGGCGCCATATGGGGAATGGCAAGGAGCTGGAGAACATAGTCTCTAGCGTGTATTCCCTTTCACGCTATGGCGGTTCGGAGGTGAGCGCTTTTAGGAAATGGATGGATTTAATAAAGGTCGGAGACCGAGTTTCAAGATGTGCTTGTGGATATTATTTCCCACTTGGCGGTAGAGATGGGGGGATGGGTTGAGGAAGTGGGTGTCTATGTTGCTATTGTAGTTGTGTGGAAAAGTCAGGTATATCTGTCAATATGAATGATAGGAGTGCTTTAAGATATTAAGATGAAGGGAAGTGCTGGCGCTTAGAAGGGTACAAAAGCGGCGGGGTTGCTCCACGGCGCTTCAGTGGCCCAGAAGGCAGAGGGATAGCTAGGTCGGGGGCAGTGTTGGATGTGAGTATGGGCGTGAGAAAGGATGTGGAGGGTGTCGCTTCAAGCTGATTCGGGGGAGTCTTGTCAGAGTGACGGAAAATGACTTCCGTAACGTCAAGTCTTGTGCCAGGAATGATGCCTTCTGGTTGTGATACCAGGCCTGGGTCCCCACCCTCTGGAGCGCTCACAGCAGAGACGGAGAATTGTTGAGTTAGGTCGACATTAGGTGATATATGGTGATTAGAAGCCGTTTGTTCCAATGGGGGGCTCATGACATCACAGGGCCAAGCTAGGACAGCGGATGAGCGCAGTGTCATGCTACGCGCATCCGACGAGTTGGGGTTGGCGCCGCCACACCTTAAGAGTATCTTTACCACGCCCTCGTGTCCAGATTCCGCAGCATAAGATAGTGGTGTCTGGCCATGCTGGTCTGATAAATCGGGATTGACATCTCCTCGCTGCAGGAGTATCTTCACCGCGGGCTCGTGCCCAAATTCGGCAGCCCATGAAAGCGGTGTCCGGCCATCCTTGTCTGACGAATTTGGATTGACATCTCCTCGCTCCAGGAGAATCGTCACCACCTGGTCGTACCCAGATTCAGCAGCCCATGAAAGTGGTGTCCGGTCATCGTTGTCAGGTGAATCGGGATTGACATCCCCTCCCTGCAAGAGTATCCTCACCACGTCCTCATATCCAGATTCGGCAGCCAACGAAAGTGGTGTCCGGCCAGCCTTATCCGATGAATTGGGATTGACGCCCCCACATCCTAGGAGTACCTCCACCACACCTTCATATCCAGATTCGGCAGCCCATGAAAGCGGTGTCTGGCCATTGTAGTCCGGCGAATCGGGATTGACACCCTCACGCTCCAAGAGTATCTTCACGACATCCTCATATCCAGATTCAGCAGCCCATGAAAGTGGTGTCCGGTCATCGTAGTCCGGCGAATCGGGATTGACACCCTCACGCTCCAAGAGTATTTTCACGACGTCCTCACATCCAGATTCAGCAGCCCATGAAAGTGGTGTCCGGCCATCCTCGTCAGATGAATCGGGCTTGACGCCTCCGCGCTCCAAGAGTATCTTCACCACGTCCACATGTCCACCTTCGGCAGCGCATGAAAGTGGTGTCCGGCCACTCACGCCCGACGAATCGGGACAGACATCCCATCGCTCAAGGAACACCTTCACCACCTGCGCGTGCCCACATCCGGCAGCCCAGGAGAGTGGTGACAGGCCATCCTTGTTCATTGAATTAAGAGTGACTTCCTCTCTCTCTAGAAGTATGTTCACGACGCCCTCACACCCCGATCTGGCAGCATACGATAATGATGTCGTGCCAACCTTATCTGGCCAATCAGGATTGACATCCCCTTGCTCCAAGAGCACCTTCACCACTCCCTGATGTCCAGATTCAGCAGCCCATGAAAGCGGTGTCCGGTCGTCGTTGTCTGGCAAATGGGGATTGACGCCCCCTCGCTCCAAGAGTATCTTCACCACGTCCTCATGTCCAGATTCAGCAGCCCATGAAAGTGGTGTCCGGCCAGCCATATCCGGCGAATCAGAATTGACATCCCCTCGCTGCAAGAATATCCTCGCCACGCCTTCGTGTCCAGATTCGGCAGCCCATGAAAGTGGTGTCCGGCCGTCTTCGTCCGAAGAATTGGGATTTACCTCCTTTCGCTGCAGGAGTATCTTCGCCACCCCCTCGTGTCCAGATTCGGCAGCCCATGAAAGTGGTGTCCGGCCATCCTCGTCCGGGGAGTCGGAATTGACATCCCCTTGCTCTAGGAGTATGTTCACAATGTGCTCACGTCCCAATCCAGCAGCGTGTGATAGTGGTGTCCTGCCATCCTTATTCGATGCATCGGGATTGACGTGCCCTTGCTCTAGGAGTATCTTCACCACACCCTGATGCCCTAATCCGGCAGCATATGATAGTGGTGTCGAGCCAAATTTATCCCGCGAATCGGGGTTGACATCCCCTCGCTCCAGGAGTATCTTCACAATGTCCTCATGTCCACCCTTGGCAGCATGCGTGAGTGGCGTTAAACCTTGCTTATCTGCTAAAGTGGGATTGATGTCCCCCTGCTCCAGGAGAAGCCTTGCGAGCGTGTGATTCCCGTGTTTGGCAGCCCATATTAATGGCGTTGCGCCTTTAGAATCCGGACTGTTCAAGTCCCATCTTTTCATATTCACCATCTCAATCGCGATTTCGGTAACCCCTATGTATGAGATGCAGTGCAGTCCAGTGAATCCCTGAAGATCAGGATGTTTGCCCCTGAAACGCTCCCACCAGGACAAGAAGTCAGCAGTCTCCTCACGAAGGAAGATGTCAGCCGATATATGGTTCGCATCTCGTTGAAGATGTCGTAGCGCAAGCTGTTTCACGCCTTCCGTCATCTCCTTCCTAGCATGGAGTCCCCAGTAACATGAGGCATAGTGGAGAAACGGTGTCGCCGATGGTATAGAATCAAGAATAGTCGAAAGCTCGCAAACGGACCGAAAGTTTAGATAGGTGAGGCATATCTCAGCCATCATTGAGTGAGGTGTCGTGAACAAGTTGGCATGTGCTTCAAGGTACTGTTGAAGAGTGAAATGTATAAGGCGAACAGTTGATGTTTGCTCATCGATCGCAACGAGTCCTAGAGTGCAGCTCAACAAAGTCCTTCTCGATGGGACATTGTGGACATTGAGATCCGAAGTTCCTAATTCCACTGCTAACGCATGGCACAGCTCTTCTGCGTTTAATGGCCGCTCGGAACGCGAAATCCACATCAGTGCCTCCATTCCAAGCTTCACTTTGTTTCCTTTCTGCTCCCTTATACGATCCAATGTTGTGCGGTATGCGTCTTCCAAACCAGCGCCGTTTGTCATCTTATGAAGCGTTAGTCTTCTTTGATGTATTGTCGCATCTTCTAGAACAGCGTCCATAATGAGGGAGACGAGAAGGAATCTATAGACCACTATGAGTTGATAACCTTGGATTCAGTATTTACAAATGATACATACGCCCCAGAGATCTTCTCCAGAATAGTTCCAAAAATATCAGCCTCTAATTCCGTATCCATTGCATCCAACTGAGAGTCCTTTTTCAACCTCATAGTAATATATCCCCGAATATCCTCCTTGGTGGGCTTTATGGGGGCTATATCGGGGCATCCCGGGAAATATTTCTTTACTTCCTCTCGAACATGTGCCCTCCCGGTAATGAAAAGCCGGGTGTTTGGGCATTCCCGGGCGATGTGCTGTAAAGATTCCCAAAGTTCAGGTCGATTTTTTGTGGGAAACTCATCCAAAGCGTCAATACATAATAATCCCCGTCGCAGAGATGAGATAGACTTGACAAGCATGGCACGGATTTCAGGGAGCCGGAGTGTCCGACCGTCAACCTCTCTCTTCGCTCGCTCAAATGCTTCCTTTATCGCTTCCGGGATTGTTTCTGCCCCCGCGACGAGCTGCTTCAGGAGAGCCGCTAACACACCAGGGGCAGATTGCTCATTATGAGCATGGAAGTCGCAGTACACACAAGCGACGGCCACATTATCCTTACTGATCGAATCGCACAGTGTATCTATCACGAGAGAGCTAGCGCTCACGAGTTTAGTTTTGCAGGCCTTTTCAACAGACCTTTCACGCACCTTAGGTATGTCTTCCCCACCCCTGGATCCCCATAGCAGAATAATACGGGGTGGACACTCTGATCCTCGCTTGTATGCCATTTCTCAAACTCGTTCGTCCCGAGAAGCAATTCTCCTACCCCATCCATGCGACCCCCCCTCACAGCCTGGTGTCTTTCCCGAGGTGCCAAAGGTGACAACCACTCTAGAATCTGGCGCTTCTCGTCCGACACGGATATCTCGCAGTTATTCCACACATTTTTATAACTGTCGGTCGCATTACCAACGTTGCTGTTTATGATTATAGTCGGGTTTTGATATGCTCGAGAACCCATTCTGTACTACCTATCGTTCCTCCTTCTCTTGTTGGCGGTACTGTCTAGAGACTAAAAACGGGGTAGCGAGAGATGGAAAGGTTTTTTGTTCTGGGGAAGGTTTGGGTGATGGTGTGAGAAGCTGAAGAGTCAGGCCCTCCATGCACTCCCGGTAGCCTGATTAAAATGGTGTTTTTTTCTGGGTGTGGTGACACCAAAAGAAATGCAGCTCTACGGGTAATTCTTTGACTGGAGAACAATACTGTACGGTTCTCTCTCGTTTCCTCACAAAGGCAAAAATGGAAAATAAAAATCAAGGTACCATATGGTACAGTACTCGAGTATAGTGCAGTAAGTTACTTGTGCATTGCAAAAGCTTCCAGAAATGCTGAGACTAGGGGGCCGTTTACATAGACGGCCGTCTAGCAACCGGTGACGGTGCCGACCGTTAGAGAGGGCTAGACGGTGGATGGTGTGTAGGGAGAATAGATGAGTGCGTGTTTACCTAATATACCGTCTACTACGTTTAGTGTGCAAATTTTGATAAACTAACGTGAGGTTGGCAACCATGAATATTTCCACTCCCAACGGCGCTCAGTAACCGAGATATCCGACCGACGAACAATGCCTCATCACAAACCCTAAATGGGAATTGTGTCTCTGAACTGGAACTAGATTATGGGGAGTCTAGTCACTAAGTGCATAAGGAAAATAGAGCGGATTGATGGTTATTCTTGTGATTTCTAGCATGAACAGTGAGGGTGATTATGGCGGTATTGATAGACGGAGGTAACAAGACGCCCACTTGAGCCGCGTCCTGTTTTGACCGTCTAGCAGCCAGAATAGGACGGTTGAAGAGTAGGTAAACAGTTTCGCCATGTCTATCAGAATCAGATGTTGGTTGAGACGCCACCGTCTAGTATCCCCACCAAAATCTCTAAACTAGACGGATAGGTAAACGCGGCCTAGGCTTGGTACTTTTTAATAAGGCGGCCACACCCAACTTAGCGTCCCACAATTCCGAAAACTTTTGCAATGCGCAATTACAGCACTGCTCAAAGCCAGAACACAACTCTACTTTACTCATCACGCTTTTTGTACACTCCCGTTCGCAAAGTCCTTGCTCAAAGAAAAGTACTATGGCAAAGTCTTGGCGGCATCCAAGGTACCAGTACAAGCATTTGACATACATTCGCAGCTCAAATTATGATGATGTGGTTAAGGTACACAGGGCTCATATTAACTGGTATGATAGCTGCAAAATTTAGATATATTTCCTATCTATTACTGGACCTCTGGGCGCCAGAATGACTGGTTATGAGGTGCTATTGTTGGATCCAAAATCAAACCACTTGTATTAGTACATCGGTGACCGCCTGGGCTTGTCCACAGTACTTTTCTTTGAGCAAGGACTTTGCGAACGGGAGTGTACAAGTAGCCTAGTGCTTGCAATAATTTACTACCTCTAAAACTCTACCAAACCATCTTGCTAACCACCTTTAGAGCCAGTACTCGGAAGTGCACTTTATTCCGGGTTCATGAACTATGAGTCACCTGTTCGAAGTATGTTGAACAAGCGTAGTGATGTTCCTATACTATGAGTCACTATGTGCAGTCCAAACTCTCTTCTGGGAATTTTTATTCCCCTACTACCTCCTTTCCAAAGCTCTCCCGCTCCGATCGCTAATTAGTCTTTCCGAAGTTTGTGCTCACTCTTTTTGTTTCCCTCTGTCCCCGTGAGCATGTTCCGCTGCAAAACGCCTCACTTGTTTATTCAAGCATCATACTCGGTTAGATCGTTTTTGGTTTTCAATCGACTACCGTAAAAGCTCGAATAATCTGACCCTGTCCAGACTGAGTTTCCGCACCGAGTAAGGTCTGGTCCCTCTTTTTTCTTTTTTTCTTTGCTTCAGAGAGCCTTTCTTCTGGTTCCAGGGTATTGCCTACCTTTTCGAGTTCCCACAGGTTAGTAAACTTACTAATAACGTGATTCTGAAATTTTTATTCAAAAACATGTCGCATAGGTAACATATTATTGTCTAATTGGAAAGATTCACTTTTCCTTATTCCAGATAAAATAATAGACCGGGCGGATAAATGAATGAAGCAAGGAAATTATTATCGAGGTTAAGCACCAGCGTGCGTTCTTATATCACCACGGCAACCAGCCTCGCTATCCTGCTCCTGGTGATATGAGCACTGCAACGGTGTTCTGTCATTGCATATTAAGAACGGAAAATGGTTTGTTCGTGCAACCGAGCTCGGGTATAAACAAAGCAATAAACAAAGTGTATGATTGGCTAGAAATTGTAAAAAGGGTGGGAAGACAACTAGTACCCACCCTCAGCAAAATCACTACCTTTGTCATCACGACAAGCACATACAACCTTGGTTCGCCAAAATAAAATAAAAACATTAAAAAATAAAAAGCCAAACGGTTCCAAAACCTACTCAAATTCTCAGTTCTAGATCTTATTTTTATACTCTATTGTCAATAGAGACTTTCAAGCCACAGTATGATGAGATGAATATCTGTCCTAGCCAAGACACAGCCAAGCTCCAGAAGAACACACTGCACTGCATAACCTCATATTTCTGGCTGTTCGTGCTTAACTTAAAAAAAGCATAAAAATAAGAACGCACGGCGGTGCTTAACCTCGATATTCAGAAGGGTGGAGAGTTCAATCATATTTGTAACCATTTATTTGATCCGCAGTCTGTACGGAGGTGCAGGGCCTAAGTTTTGTTGGTTCCACAAGCGAGGTTTGCTGCCTAATCCCTTGTGGAACTAACAAAACTTAGGCCCGTACCTCCTTAGGAGGAAGTCCGCGTACTATTCGCTTAGGGAGGTTAAACATTAATTAACTATTTTTTGTTTCCCTTTCAAGTTAGAAATTAATATTAATATTAAGAATTTTGTATTGTTGTGGGTTATATTCATAGTCACTATTACTCACTGGCCTGATACTGGTCTACGAGAACGTGGGGGAACAGTATATTTCTTGCCTGCCTGCTTTCCTTATTGGATTATTTCCGGTAGTTACGACTATGCCTTGCTCAGCATGCTAGCTTCCTATAATAATCTGGGCGAAGTTTCCCAGAATAGCATAAGAAGTTTGAAACCTCCTTCCTTTCCACTTAACAAGAGAATTTTAATAGCAATCCGAGGGGATTGGATATTTAGTACGACTCTGCCAGTGCCTAGTATCTGGTTTTCCTTGATCCAGGGTAGAAAGGTTTGACTATATTCCAGATCAAAATTATAAGATTTCTACTGTCCCCCTTGGTCCCATCCAGCAGTGGCGGGAAAAAGTGGAGTTCACACGGGAAGTTTCGTGACATAACACCAACCTCGCTTTTGCTTCCTACACCACAAGAACAAAACATGTAGATACAAAACTTATAATCTAGCTGATCCATATTTCCCTCTTGCCTCTAGTACTTAATTGGTCCACCGCGAGCATGCCTTAGCTTCTCTAAACGCTTTGGCATACTATTGACCCACTTGTATATCCGCCCCCAGGGTAGCCGGTTCCAAACCTCTTGTGCGAGAGGAATCACTTCTTCATGAGTGTGAGGATGCTTGCCAGGGTCCTGGCAAGCTCTCCTAAATTGGCGCTTTCATAATAACCATAGATTCTCGATCGGATTGAGATCTGGTGAGTGCGACGGCCACTCCATCTGTACCACGCCGAGCATCTTTCTCCACCGGCATATTTCCTGTAAAGTATGAAAACTGGCACCATCCTTGATTGTCATACAGCCTTCACTACCACCTCCTAATATCTCATACAAAGGGACAATATGGGGAATAAGGATGTAGTTGATATAGGTTTTGCTATTAGGTGTGGTGGTTTCCTTGGTGGTAACATCCTGTTTATTGGTCGTATGTACTGGAAGAGAAACCAATTGCAAGTGACCTTTAGAGGTAAATGCGGCCCAGAATCCCACTGTGTTCGGATCTTCAAGGAAAGTGGGGGCAAGATAGTTGATTTGATCCGCAGTGCCAGGAGGACTTCGAACATAGGTACTGTAATGGTCCCATGGGGTGGTGCCGTATTCTATGAGAGTAACGATACTAGCTCTATAGCAAAGCGGGCTATCTAGTGAGGCTAAGTACCGGAGGCTTGGACGAGGTCGTTGTAACAAACTTCTTACTATATCGCAACTACTAAGTAGTTCCTAATAGTAGGCGTTTGGTAGACTAACTTTGAAATACTAAAGATTCTCGAAGCGAACTGAAGAAGTAACTGTTCAACCAAGTATATTGAAAACTCTATCTGTCGAAGTCTGCTTTCTCTAAGTCCGGAGAATAGCAGGTCTTTTAAATACACTTGTCAGGCTACTAGAGCCTTATAACAACCTAACCATAAGGCTTCCAAACTGGCAGCCTTGAAACATTAAATAAAACAAATCAGGTATCACATCGATATCCTGATACAAAACATAAAACATATAAAGTATCAAATGATACTTAAAACCAAACATAAAATATATAAAGTATCAAACGATACTTAAAACCAAACATAAAATATATAGAGTATCAAACGATACTCGAAACCAAACATAAAATATATAAAGTATCAAACGATACTTAAAACTAAACATAAAACATATAGAGTATCAAACGATACTCGAAACCAAACCCAAAACATATAGAATATCAAACGATACTTGAAACCAAATATAAAACATATAGAGTATCAAACGATACTCAAAACCAAACCAGTAACCTGTACCAGTTACACCCCAAAAACAAAATAAAACCCTTATTTCCAACATATAACTAAGAAAACATCACTCCTCGCTATCATAGTCAGTATCCAAATGGGGCTCCCAAAACCCTCTGTCCACAGGGGGTTCACTCGAAAACCTTTCGTGACCATCCCAAACAGGAGAAAAACAAACCGTAATATAACCTGAAAAAATACTAGGAAATTCCTCCCCTGGCATGTTATCCGTCCACCATGCCTGTACCATCTCTTGTGAGTACTCAAGTCCTTCTAGCGGTTCCCAGCTGTTCTTGCTTCTCGGGTATCCTTTCCACTTGACCAGGAATTGTACTCTGCCATGCCTTACTCTGTGGTCGAGGATCGACTCAACTTCCCATTCTTGTTCTTCATTGATTAAAATAGGTGCTCGCTTCGCATGAGCTCTGCCCAGAAATCGTTTGTCGTCGTTGGGGTGGTAAGGTTTGACGATTGAACAATGGAAAACTCCCTTCTGCCGGTGATACATTCTAGAGTCCATACTAACCGTATAGTTCTGTGTATGCTCATCGTATTCCAGCACTGTGAAAGGTCCTCGCCACCTGGGCTGTAGTTTCCTGTACCTGCCAGATTCCGTCGCAAATTGATCGCCATAAACCATAATCATTCCTCCGACCTCAACTGGCTTCTCAGGGTTTCTTCTCTTACTCGCAGTCCTAGTGCTCCTAACCCAGGCCAGCATCAGTGCTTGGTATGCCACATTTCTGACTTCTTGATGTCTGTTGTAATAGTCATCAGAGGCGGGAACAGCCGAGGGGTAGGTTCGATAGGTGTTCAAGAGAGGGTAGTCATGTCCATACACCGCTTTGTATGGGGACATGTTAAGGGTATCAGAGTAACCAGCGTTAGCATACGTCGTCAGTTCGGGAAGGGCAATTAGCCAATTAGTTTAGCGAGCATTGGTAACGTTCCTCAAAGCTGTCTTGAGGTCCCTAATCTTTCGCTCAGCCTGTCCGTTGGTTTGGTGGTGACTTGGCGCAGCCATAATATGTTCGACTCCCATGTTCTTGAGGTGTTGTTTCCAAAACCGCGAGGTAAAATGGGGGTCAGCATCACTGACAATTGAGGTGGGTACTCCATGTGGCGTAAAAATATGAGGCCGGAGTAGCTCCATTGTTTGTGCCGTTGTAGCACTTGTTGAAGTTGGAATCTGCCAGCAGAATCCCACAGCTCTATCCACAACTACCAGGACTGTATTGTACGCCTTCAAGGTAGTCAATGGATCCATGAAATCAATAGCATAGCTCGAAAATATCTCAGAGGGGAAGGGAAGGGTTTGTGCATCACCAGTAGGTAAGGTGTTGCGTTCTCTGTTGGCCTGGCACAACTCGCACTGCCGAACATAGTCCCGAATATCCTTCCTCATCTCCGGCCAGTAGACATACTCAGTAGCATACCGGAGGTTTCGTTCTCCACTATGGTGTCCTTTGCTGTGGATCTTCCCCATTATTAGTTCCCTTAAGGTTTCTCCATTGACCCCGTGCCCCTTAGGTATGTAGAGGCACTGTTCTCCTCCTCGAGTGGTAGCATAGAGTAATCCATTGGATATACGGTAGTGTTCCATCTTTCCGCCCTTATGGGTGAGACTGGAGTCCTGGGCCAATTTCCAGATTGGATCGTTCCTATACCCTTTTATCATCTGTTCTCTCTATATCAATTCCATATCGTTCACAGCTTGGGTGATGTCTCTTTCGTCTGTAACCCTTTCTAACCTCGTCACCTCATCATTATCTTCCTCCTCTTTCTCATATACGTTGTATAGTTGGCGGTTATGATGGGGAAGTCGCGGCGGTTCGACAACAGGTACGATGTTTAGGTAGGAAAGTGTCCCCCCATATAGGGGTTTTGTTGGCGAAGATCGTCTGATCTGATGCACTGGGCAGTCAGGGCTTTCGCAGGGAATACCTCTAGTCTCGTACCCAAGGGCTTCGTGTAGTCTTCCCTTCATTCCAGAGAGGTCCAGGCATGGCCTGGGATATTGTATATTGTCTTGATTAGGTTCTGTATCCATCTTACTTCCTTCGTCGGAAGTATGAAGTGATATAGTCAGGGGACTACTTTTAGGTGATCCGCTGTATGTTTTCATAGGTGGTTTCATCTGTTCGTGGTCTGGGCACTTATCTATCTCGCAAAAACTCCAATGCAAGGCCGAATGCTGTAGTTCCTCATCGCTCCTTCCGCTAGTGATACTTCTGTAATCTCCCCAGTCGTTGATCGGTTCTTGTTCCCTATAGTCTGTAAATTCGCATTCGCTACCACATTCCGAGTGGTCCTGAATGTACGACACTGGTAGGCTTTCGAATTGCGACATGTTGGCTGTCAGATATTTGCTATAGAAGGTAATGGGTATGTTATCAGAGAGAGGAAGTCTGTCGTTATCAGGGTCTTCTTGTGTGGGGTCTTTCCCAGTATGAGGATAGGTTTTATCATCCACATAAAGTCGGGATAAAGCGTCAGCTAAATAGTTCCATTAGCCTGGCCTGTATATTATTTGTGCGTCGAATTGTCCAATAAATTCCCTCCACCTAAGTTGCTTCTTAGTGGGTGTCTTGCTTGTCTTGAGGTATATTAGGGGTTGGTGGTCAGTGACAATAGTATAACTTGCTTCCTGCAAGAAGGTAATGGAAAGCCGCCAGGGCATCCACAATTGCTAGGGCCTCTTTGTCTGTAGTACCATAGTTCATTTGAGCGTTAGAGAACTTCCTGCTGTGTAGTCCTGCCAGTCTTGCAGTATCAGCTGATTCCCCTTGTCCTACCCAAGCTCCCACACCACTATCGGATGCATCAGTGATTAGCCATATTGGTGTAGTTGACTCGTAATTTAGTGGTTTTATAACCTCGTATTGTGAAACAGCTCGCTTAACATTATTCATAGCTTGGTCATAAGTGAGTGTCCACACAAATTCCTCACTACCGGTAAGGGTGGTTAGTGGGGCGGTAATGGTGGCAATATGAGGAATAAATTGGCTAATATAGTTGACAGTTCCGAGGAACTCTTGGAGTTGCTTCTTGCTTTTAGGGGTGGTCCATTCTTCGATTTTTGCTATCTTCTCAGGAGCTGGTTTCAGTCCTTCTTTGTCAATGATGTGGCCCAGCACATCCATGCTGGTAGCAAAGAATTCCGATTTCTTTCTGCTAGTGTAAAACTGACATCAGCAAAAGTTCACATTTGACCCCCATACCTCATGAGGGATAGGGGGTATGGGGGGCCAAATTATAAAACTCAAGTTGTTGTATCTCTCGTCCATGCCCCATAACTCCGGAATAAATCCGGGGTTACAGGGCATTTTTTTTTGCGTCGGTAATTTCGTTGACATGCAACGTTTTCTGGACGCACTTCGTCCTCTTTGAGCCGTTGCACAGTTCATTCGCGCTTGACTCTTCTACCTTAGTTTATCTGGCATTACCTCTCGCGCCAGGAATTGTTCCGTTATGGATTTCTGCCCCACGACTCAATCATGCTTCCCGACAGCCCAAACACGCCGTTGTCTGGTCCATTCCAGCTTTGACCTTTCCCCTATAGTTTATCCAGCATTACCTCTCGCACCACGCATTGTTCCCTTGTTGATCCAAACATCCTGTTCTGAATTTCCTATTGACAAACTCTTCGCGACTCCGAACGTCCGCAATGCACCGTTCCCCGTAGTTCTTCTGCTTTCCAAATTCTCGCTTATTTCTCCCCTTCCTCCTTGCCATTGCCCCATGACCTAATCCAGCCCCAATAATTTCTCCGTGTATACAATATCTAAGCGGACGCTATTCGTCGCTTTCGCGACGAGAACCGTCCATTATTTAATGATGCGTGGCCTTGCCCTGGCTTATTCCTTCACTGTTCTCGCCTTCCTGCCTTCTTCATGGCTTCTTGGGACTTTCCCTCGGCCCCAAGCGACTTTCCCCTGATGTCTTTTTTCACAAACTGGGTTGAAGTCTAACTCTAAGTGGCATATTCAAAATAATAATAATAATAATAATAACCTCTTTTATTTGTTTATTTTATTTAAATCTACATTAGTCCCTAATAGGACGTTACTCGTCCCCATTCAACTCCTCTTCGGGAGCCTCAACTGCCTCCCCCGCTTCGGGATCTGAATGATCGTCCTCCACCTCGCTTTCCTCATCGCCTGAAATCTGCAAATCCAAATATCCTGCGGCTTCTCTGTCCTCCAGTGGGGCACGAGACTCCTGATCCGGTATCAATCCGCCCTCCCGCAGCATTTTCTTAATACGTTTTTTTGTATCTTCAACGAGTTTATCTCGCACTCCTGGTGGCAGTCTTTGCCAGGTAGCACGCTGTCGAAGATAGACATCTAAATTTTCTAGTGAGTACGATAGGCTTTACAACGGCGGATTTGAACCTTTAAACGAGTCAATACTAACTTTGTGCTGTCAGAGCGGAAAAATCTGGAGGTTGAACAAATGATCCGGAACTCCAAGCCTTCAGAGAATGATACAGACATGCCGTGGTAAGGCATATCAGGACGTCGTTAGTACGATTAAGAAATGATTTATCGGTCCTCCCTCGCATTCTCGAACCCCGGTACCACTTATGAAACAAGAGTTTTGCTATCTCTGGCGCAGAAAAGCGCCAACCACAGTCCTGTCTGGGTAAGCCTTATCTCGTCTCACCGTGGACGATCTGAGTTTACTTACTTGTTGTTTACTTGGGTGACATGTAAACCGATCATTTTCGAGCAAATAGGCAACTCGCGCCTTTATTTCGGCCGGTGGTTTTTGCGAGAAGTCATACAGGTCCTCAATCATGTTCTTGCTCTCTGAAACTAGATGTGACCTGGCGCTAGACTGCCTCGATTTCAACTAAATGTATCTAATTAGCCGTGATCAGTCTCCAATAGGACGTTCTTCGTCAATTATAGGACTTACAAAAGTCATTGCCCGCCTTTCCATTACCCTATTTCCCCAACCTAACTTTCTAGCTGCCTTTACCCAATAACCTTCCAGAAGCGTATCGTTTTCGGCAGGCTTTACAAAGGGATTAACAAACCACGTATGATACCGGACCATATTTGCAGCGTTCTCAAAGATTATCCTCGCCTCACCCTGCAATGTATTGCTTTTTGCCGATAGTGTGATAGGGGTCCCGATATTAGACTCTGGAAAGTCTGGATCAGCTATACTACGTCGTGAATGGGACGGCATAATTTCTTCCTCTTCAGGCATATCAGGAATATAGGGTGAGAATTGTGATGAATCGTCTCTGAGATAGCCGGAATGTAATTGTGCTGCCTGCTCTTGTGATGCAAGCCCCTGCGAAGGGCCATTTAGAACCCCCTGTGAAGGGCCATTTAGAACCGGCGTTGGGGTATCCTCCGTACTCTTTCTTATAAGCATGTCAATTGAAAAAATTATGAGATTTACTTACATATCTTAACCGGCTCCTGACTCTCCGTGGAAGTGGCTGCGGGAGTGGTTCAGTAGGATGTCGTTCGTCCCATCGGCGACGTCTAGGAGGAATGTCATCATCATCGTCAACATCTGTAGGTTGCTCTTCCTCAAAATGAACTCGTCGTTGTGTTTCCGGTGCCGGCGTTGAAATATCCGCGAAGGCTACCGGAGGTCTCGACGATGATGCCTGGGCTCGGGGGCTAGTCCTACTACTCTGGTCAAGAATGGATATTTAAGTCTTGGGAATGCTCACATTGGCCTCCAGAAGGTGTGACTGACCTCTGCTCGTATTTCCATTCATGATTGCGCGTTTATATGAAAGAACTAGAGGAGAAAAAGGAATTAGATGTAGAGATAAAAGCTCCGACAGGAATCGAACTCACGGCATCGTATTGGGGACGAACAGCGTCGTATTGCGGACGAGCAAGCTTTATGTTATTGTTACTACACGGACTCCTAGCTATGACCCAAGGTCCGTGAGAATCATTGGCATGGGCTCGGACTATCCTACAGCCATTTGGGCTCCGAATGTCTCAAAGGCTACGTGCACGGATGGCTCTGAGCCGAATAGAGACTGTCTATTCGGGATTGCCGGGACAGGCTTTCATATGCGGGGCTAGGATGAACATAACTTATCATTTCAAAAGATTGAATTATACATACTAGGATAGGATAAAGGATAAAAGGGACGTTTAGCGTCCCAGAAAAGCTTTCTATTGCACTCAACTAATTCTAAAAATAAAAAGACTGCTAAAAACAATAAAATCTAAGACTACCGGGTAAAATATAGGAAAGCCGGATGACAGCGCAAGCAGGATTAAGACAACGATTAATAGATAGAAGCAAAGCAGAAGCAAAGAAGCAAAGCCCGTAAAACCAAAGAACAATTACCCAAAGGCTCAAAGAAGACGCAGCCCGGCACAAAACGAGTCCCAGAAAACCCAACAAATGGATAGAAACGAGAGCAAAACAAAGTAAGAAAAACCCGTGAAACCAAAGAGAGCCCACCCGAAAGACCCAAGAAGACACTACCCGGCACAAACAAGCCCCAAACCCCCCCGGCGCGAACCCAA